>JAAAKQ030226438.1:36499-50908 GCA_010016005.3 Zanna intricata | reverse complement strand
CAGAAATATAATTTGCTTACATCAAAAATTAATTTAAACATCAGAAAAACATTTCTTAAAGTATATGTTTGGAGCGTCGCTTTATACGGAAGTGAAACCTGGACGATCGGAGTTCCTGAGAAAAAAAAATTTGAAGCTTTTGAAATGTGGTGTTATAGGAGAATGTTAAAAATCAGATGGGTGGATAAAGTTACAGATGAAGAGGTTTTGCGGAAAATTGATGAAAAAAGATACATTTGGAAAAATATAGTTAAAAGAAGAGACAAACTTTCAGGCCACATATTTAGGCATCCTGGAATACTCGCTTTGATATTGGAAGGACAGGTAGATAGGAAAAATTGTGTACGCAGGCAACGGTTGGAATATGTAAAACAAATTGTTAGGGTTGTAGGAGGTATACTGAATTGAAATGACTGGCATTCGATAGGCAGCAATCTTGGAGAGTTGCATCAAACCAGTCAAATGACTGAAGACAAAAAAAAAAAAAATACGAGTAATATACAATTTCACAATTTTACAGGAAACTATGATACATCATTCTCACATAAAAGAGAAATAATTACTCAGCAATACTGTGTCACTGTAAAGTATAATATATATAAGAAAAAGCTTGCTAATCGGGTAAAATTTTGCATGTCGGAAAAACGCAGATTTTGACGTTGCATGACTCCGTATAACCGAACACCATAACAACATTAAAAAAATTCGTAGAATGTATCACAAAATTCTTCCGGGACTTTCGTAACCTATTCTACTTGTAAAAACATAGGAAAAATTTCATATAAACATATGTCGTGAAATGCTTTGTTTACGAGTTACGGCTAATGAAATATTTCGCTTGGATTTAAACTACCCCGATGAAATGAGGTCCTGATAATAATTTTTTTTATTAATGACTGAAATACATAGATTACACAAGACTGCGATTGTTGTGTTTTTTAGTTTTTGATAATTGATTCTTATGTTTTTTTACCATTGAGTCCAGAAATAACTTCACTTTTTTTATCACGTCAGCATTATTCGAAAATTGCAAATTTCAAAATTTGTGTAAAGTTGAAAAATTGCGAAAATGTGATACAAGAAAAAAATATAAAAATTTTTAAATTTAGATTAATATAATACGTTCACTTTTTCGCCTATACTATGAATTCATATAGCTAAACAATTGAGTAGTCTACATGTAATTGAGTAAACAGGAGATCAGAGGGTTGTCATTGACCCTTAATTTCTAATGTAAATTGCCACAAAATAAGCCTAATTTATATCATAGTACATTTTTAAATTAGTTTATTTAATTAACTAAATATTTATTTATTTAATTAGTTATTTTTAATTAAGTAATTTATTTATTTAATTAATTTTTATAAGGTACGTCAAGGCTTTGGAAACCACTGGCCCTCTTCACCAGTTCTCAATGACAAAGTATCTAAAGTACTTACAATTTTAGTCCATGATTCGAAGTTTCTTTGGGTGGCTTATACTCTGTTTCGCGCTTTTCTTTCTATGTTCTGTAACATCCAGCAATAGTCTACCATTAACGTAGTAGTCCACATTTCTTGGTACCTCCATTCCACTGCTTTTACGTCCTGATGATATCTCTCACCCATCACTTCGCTAACGGCACCCAGATTTTCAGAAAAATAGTCAACATTTGAATTTAGGAAGTGAACCTTCAAACCCGTGGAGCAGCCTAAATTTTTTAACTTCTGCAACATGTTCTCAACGATTGATTTGAAGTTCGGATTCTTCTTATTGCACAAAAACTTGGTTACTACGTCTTTAAAAGCTCCCCAGTCTTCTTTTTCTGCGTCTTCCGTTTGTTTCTCAAAATTACCAACTTTGAGGCGTTTTCTAGTGTCAGTAACAATAAAGATACCCTCTTTTAATTTGGCGGATGATAAGACTGGAAATTTGAAACAGATCTTATCAAAAACAAATTTAAAACACATATTTTTTCAGTAAGGCTTTGAAAAATTGCTTCATCAAGCCTAACCTGATATGCAGAGATGGAAGGAGAACATTATTCGAGATCTTTGAGAGATCAAAGCAATTTTGAATTTTCTTTGGTCAGAAATAAGTCTCGAACCAAATTGTTTAGTTCAGACCGTGAATAAAGCTCTGGTGCTGTGGACGGAGCTATCTCCAAGTTCATACTTCTCGATGTTATCTTCATTTAGATCACTTACGGAACCATCTGTTTCAGATAAATCTTTTGTTGGAATAGGCACTGGTACGTCTGGACCGTGAGGAATCGGGCGTGAAGCGGATGGCATATTAGGATAGACAATTCTTTTTTTATTCTTGAAACCGTGAGCACCAGTCGAACAAAATTAAAAGTCATTGATGTAATTTCAGGGCTCTCACAACACCACTGGAACTCAAAATCTGATCGCTTCTTGTTCATCCTTTAACCACTGTCTAAGTCCTTCAGCACATATGTAGCAAACGATAGAGTGCCAAAGTTTTGTCTTGATCTCCTATTTTTACTCCGAAATACGTGAGGAACACTTTTCGAACAAATTTTTTTACATTTATTTTTGCCTTTCCACCATTAAGCTACCACCATAAATGCAACAAAAGAATCTGCACAATTTTTGCAGTCTCTTGAAACCGTTTTAAATACGGTAAATTTGTTTTTTGGCCTGAAAATGTTTTTTTTTGGCCTGTTTCCACAAACAAAAACGCGTTTGATTTTGAAGGACGGAAAAAACCCGGTCAGATGGTCGAAATAGCGCTGATATTAGTTGCACGGAACAACTTCTGTTGCATTAGTGCTGCGGATTGCTACCAATAAACAGGTTACATCTTGTTAACTTCTGTCACAACCTGTCGGCCCTCTTCAGACTACTCAATTGTTTAGTTTTAAGAATGCATAGTACTTGTATAAGACAAAGTAATATATTATATTAATTTATTATAACGTTTTATGTCTATTTTTAGTATCACATTTTTGCAATTTTTCAACTTTTTTAAAATTTTGAATTGCGATTTGCAATTCTTGAGGAGATGAATATAAGAAGGTAATTTGGGAATTCAGCACTAAAAAATACATAGGAATAATTATCATAAGTTAAAAAATATTCAATTACCCAAATTTTGCAGGCTTGTGTTATTTGAAAAATATTTATTTCAAAATGGCAATAAAATAACAGATGATGAACAATGCGCAATAGTATATTAGTGTTTAAATCATTTGTAGAGTACATTAAGTAATCGGGTACTGAGAACTGTGTTTTCGTTAGCTTTTTTCTGTCAATTTTAGTTTGAACGAGATCGGTTTGCCATTGAAATAATGCCGTACTCATTTAGAACAAAGAAATACGTTGATATGTTATCCATTTTGGGTATGTGTTATGGTAATGCTACAGCTACTGCAGTAGAGTATGAAGTACGTATTCCGAATCGCAGGATTCGAGATCTAAAAAAAATTAGCGGGACTTTTTATAATCCTCAGGAAACCGATTCACTACCTAGTATTTGTACCAATACGTACCATCTGTCCAACACGACGCTGTTGAACAGATGATTCGTAGAGGTACGATTACATTAAGAGGTGAAATGAGAACTGAGTTTTGTAATTTTTCCCAGAGTTATTATTTCACGTTCACAATTACTAAATATATTATATAAACAGATAAATTTTATTTATTTATTTCGGGTAATCTAGTAACTAATTAATAGACTTCTTTCAGTATGAGTATTATTTTTTTTTTTTTTTACTTCTTTCTGATGACAAGCTTATTAATATATAAAATTACTAACAAATATTAATACAATTAACAAGTATTATTCAATTAGCAAATAATAAATACGTATGATATGATACGATACGTATCATTACGTATCCGTATGATATGTGTCACGAAGTTTTTCTGGAATTTTCATAACCTGTTCTACTCATGAAAATACTGGAAAAAGTGTAAATACACCTATGTCCTAAAATGCTAAAATTGCGAGTTACGGCTAGTGAAAGATTTCGTTCGGTTTTCAGTTACCCTGATGAAATGAGGTGGTACTAAAATTTTTTGAACGTTAATTAAGGAGCAAAATTAGAGATTTTTTATATTGTATAACCTAAAAAATTGAATAAAATAAGTCCCAGAACCGTTTCTGCAATACTTTTTAAAAAATTAGGGGAGACAACTAATAAATTGGGGTAAAAAACCCACTTTTTATGTTTGACGTACAATAACTTGTTAAATGGGTAATAAAAATACATACCGTATAATCAAAACTTTAAAAAAAATTTACTGTTAAAAAATTTAAAAAACCGGAAAACAACATTTATAAAATAAAAATTACACAGATAATAATTTTTTTTTTATTGATAACAGAAATAAAATAACATATTTGAAAAATTATTGTTTCAAAGTTGGAAATAAAATAAAAACTGATAAACAATGCACAATACTGTATTACTATTTAAATCATTCGGTAGGCTACAATAAATATATCGGGTTTTCTGTCATTTTAGTTTGAATGTGATAGTTTTACCTTTGAAATAATACCGTACAACAGAAGAATCCCCTGAAATAGTATTAATTTTGATGTATGTAATGGTGATGCTGCAGCTGCTACAATTGAATATGAAATACGATCTGTCCACCACAATGCTGTCATAAGTGAAATTATTATTGAAGCATTTTAGCGCATTCGAGGCGTCAGTACAACGACGTCTTTTTAAGTGTATCGGAATTTTCAGAATTTTCATTTTTGGAGGACACTTAAATCCTTATCAGCCAGTTCAACATCTACACCCAGGAGAAGATCCGCTTCGTTACAGAAGTCACCCAAGAGACTTCCTGAACGTGGTATACAAATTGACAACTCTACAACCATATTTTTTTTACCGAGGAGGCAAATATTCAAAATGATGATAATAAATTACGCAATAAGTACACATGGGCAGAAGTCAATTCTCTTCAACCAATGGAAGACAATTTCAACACCGATTTAGTGTCAATATATTTTTAATTTATGTTGAAAGAATTGCCAAAGCTGCTTGAAGATATTCCTCTACTGCTGACACGCAAAGTGTACTTCCAGCACGATGGCGCACCTTTCTACTTCTCTTGTGTCGTTTCCATTCACTTAAATCAGAACTTCCCGGCGAAATAAATCGCAGAGGTCGTAGAGGTCCACATTTCTGGCTACCAAAATCGCCTGGTCTAACACCTTCAGATTTTTGCGTTTCAGAATTAATGAAGAATATTATATTAAACAGAAGTACATTCTCGTGAGGAATTAATTGTCCGTATTACGGATTCAGCTGAGCAAATTAAGGACACCCAGAAGAACTAAAAAGAGTAACAGTACAAAAGCTATACTGTTTTTTTTGTGTGTTAAAAATGGCGGATTCATTTTTAAACATTTTTTATTAACTGATCACGTACATTTAATGAATTTTGGTTCAATGTACATACTCTAAACAACATTCGTATTTTTCTAACTTTTCTTTGTTTTATTTAACTTATCTGACACCATTACTCTTCAAAATTAAATTCTTTACAAATTTTGTTTGAAAGTTTAATGTGTTTTTTACCCGTTTACCCATGACGTAAAAAGTATGTCAAATATATATATATTAAAAAAAAAAACAGGGATTTTTATACCAAGTTATTGATTTTCACTCGATATCTCTCAAAAACTACTGTAGATATGATTCTGGCACCTATTTTATTCGATTTTTCACGTCAAAAAAAAAAAGTCATCACTAATATTGTTCGCTAATTTACATGCTAAAAATGTCAATACGACCTCAATCACTTCGATTCTTATCGAATCACTTCGTTCGGGGTATCGAGCGAAATCTTTTACTAGCCGTAATCTGCAAACAAAGAACTTTAGAGCATATGTTTATAATGTACTTTTTCCATTATTTCTACAAGTAGAATAGGTTATGAAAGTCGTGGGAAAATTTCGTGAAACACTCTGCACTCACCACCGTACAAACTACAACCTATTATTTACTTATCTCCAGACCGGGTGAACCGATTTTGATGAAATTTCTCAACGTCAAGGGGCTTCGAAATATGAATCATACGGATCTCAAATCTCAAACTTTTTCTCAAAGTGTTGGAATTCTTTTCGTGTTATTTAATTGCTCTTAGATACCTAAGATACCTGATGTGGCCTGATGTTTTTGATTGAAAATCACATGTTTTGACTAATTAGATCATTACATTATATTATTATGTAACTTTGTTTATATACTTGTACGATTTCGTTCAAGGATGGGGGATAATAAATCAATTTATCTGTTTATCGGTTTATTTAATATTTTCAATCGGTATTAAATGATTTTTATGAAATTTTTAAGGATGATTTCTGTATATGGAACGTTGATATCATTTAATTGTGGTATAAGCTATGTTAATTTAATTAAAAACAAAATGAGCTCTAGTGTTATTCATAAAATATTCACAAAGAAAGGGAATTGATTTTATTTAAATCTTTGAACAGGTTTGGAATCAGTTTGTAATATGTTATGTAATATTTTCTTACACCACTGATTGAATCACTAAATTTATTTTTTTCATAATTTGAAAAAAATTACTAATAATTTCTTTGATTAGATTTTATGTAATTGGGCAAAAAAAAAAGATGCAGCTAAATTATTTACACGTTTCCTATTCGTTAAATTCGTTAAAAACAAATTAAGTCAAAGTCAGTTCTATGTATGTCGTTCTACTTGAAAACGTGTGAAAATGAATTATTAGCTAACTTCAGTGCTCTTAGTCAGATATTTTATTGTATTAAAATAAAGAAATTAAACAAAAATCTAATGCTAAGCTAACCTAACAATTATAAGACAGAAAAATGGCTGATATCACAGAATTTTAGGTATTTTATAACTCATATACTCATACTCATATATATGACTCATATTTTATAACTAATACTCATTGTATTTGCGCATCCAATAATTTTAATAAATTTCAGTGGAAAAAAAGTTAAATCATTCTGATTTTATTTAAAAGCATAAAAAAATAAAACATATATAATGATAAAACGTTCATATAACCAGTTGCATCACTAACCAAATTATCAAGCAGAAAATCATAAAAATCTAAATTAGCAATGTTAGAATTTCAGTAATAGAAATTTTTTTTTCTTTCCACAAAATATTTTTTCCCGGTATGTTCTATTAAGAATTTTTTTTTTTTTTTTTTTAGTCAGAAGAAACAGAATTATTATTAAGTATGTGATAATAAAGGCAATGTTTTTCTTGTAACCCATAAATCATATGGGTTACAAAGCTTAACATATAATAAAGCTTTGCAGATGTATTTAACATAGATAAAATAAACAAGAAGGTGTTTAACAAAATTATTATTAAGGAAGGAAAGTATAATTGCTAACGAAAATTCTGACAAAAAATAGACTTTAAAAGAAACCTAAAACGAATAAATATTATTAAATCTCTGACATAAACGTAAACTATTAAACACATATATCATAATCGAAATACGCAAAAATATTAAAACATTAGATCGATTGAAATCCGTGGAAATTACCAGGTGTATTCTTCTATAATCCGTATATTTGGTATGCATTCCAAGCGTGTGTTGTACTGGGTATGAGAGACATATGAAGAATAAAAAGTGAAGTTAAATTAATTGGAAATATGAAAAACAATATTTTTTCACTTAAACGGATTTTTTTCTCTAAATCGGTTATTAAAAAAGACTGCTATGGTTCCTTAATTATTTTCTAATTTGTTTTTATCTTCTATAGCCAAAAATTATTAAATTAGTTACTAATGTATTATAAATTTCAATAAATTTGTAATTTTTAATCCCATTGTGAAATTTTGAACATTGTATTTAATTAAACTGAATCATAAACCAAATTAGAAAAAAAAATTACTACACAGTTTTTACTTAATAAAACCTTCTCAATAAATGAATCATTTTTATTGAAGTCTTCTTTGTGTTAAAATAAGAGAAAAAACCAAAGAATTTCATCGTGTATAATATTCAAAATATTAAGCTTTTATTGTTTCATCGATAGGAATGAAAATGTTTACATATATAACAATATATATTATATTATTTTTTAGTTTAATACATATACTTTTACTTCCTTGAACGAAGTAAAGGAAATATTGTGATCGCGAAAAAAATCGGTTTTCAGATTTCAATGAAAATATTCATTTTGACCATCACTGAATCCATTTTGACTAGTTTCGACGTAACGTCTGTACGTACGAAAATATGTATCTTATATAACTAAAAAATGATAGCCGTAGGATGTTGAAATTTTGGATTTAGGACTGTTGTAATATCTAGTTGTCCACCTCTCCTTTTGATTGCAAGTGACTGAACCAAAAATGTCCAAAAAAGCCCAAAATCGAAAAAAAAATTGATTCTGGCTTTTTGTAACTGCAGTAATAAGCCATCATTAAGAGATTTTTAACGATATATCATAAATGGTACTTTTTTTAAGTGGTTCCAGAATTATAGCCAAATGAAATTTTAATGAAATATTTGGACATTACAAAGAAAAACCACATTGGTTCGAATCAGGCATCATCTGATTTCTTTTTTTAAAATTTAAATATACTGATTTAATAATAATTATTAATCTCTGATTGTAAAAAAAAAATGTTACTATAAATAATAATTCAATAATAACAATTAAAAAAAAAAAAAATTAAAAAATGTCAAAATTTATTAATGTAATAAAATTTTATTTGGTGTCCACATCAGATTTTTTTATTTAATAAAAACGGTAACTATTGATTTTATCTGATTTCCATATTTCATCAAATAACTTAAATTTAAGATAGAAACCCTTTTTATAGTTTTTGAAAAATTAATCAGAATCGTGAAATAATATATAAAATCCAAGTATCAAAGTAGAAAAAAAAAATAATACAAAACCTTTAGCAGGAAAAGTGGTAGAAGCATCAATATATCGACTTCCCATTGAGGCAAACGTTTGAATAAAAAAAGGATGTTTTCAATTCCACCCGAACGTATTTTATGTAGTGTGTGTAGTGCACTCGCTTACCACCACAGTAAGTTTAGTTCTTAACATCATTTCTTTGCACTCTTCTTGTTTTTATTAAAAAATAGATTTATTACCTTTTCAATTTCTAATAAACCGTTTTTTCCGATGACTTTTTAAAGGGTAATATTAAGCAAATATAAACTAAAAAAGTATTAAATGAGATTAACTTAAAAAAGCAATAAAACGCATTAAAAAAGCATAATTACTTAAATTTCGGCTTTTTGAAATGAACGTCAAATACAGGGTTACTAAGTTATTATAAAACTTAATTATTCATTTGATTTGGTTCCGATTTCAAAAATAAAAATTTAAAACTAATTCGATTAGATTTTGTTCTACGTGCCTTTTATTGAAGTCGGTTTAATTTCTTATGTCTGATGTATTACAGAAATGTTACTCATTACAGGACTCTGTTGATTAAAATTAACTAAAAAAAAAAAAAAAAAAAAAAAAATAGGTATGGAACAGTATTTTGGAAAATATTATTAGAAAAGAATAAAAGTATACAATTATGTATTTATTATTTTTCTAGTACGGAGGACCTTTGTACCTCCAATTGAGGCTATGCAGCGTAGTGAGTGAATATGTATTTAAGTTTCTAGTTATGTAAGAACTTTTCCACAGCCTTTCAAATACATTAGAAAAAATAATATTGATCAAAAGGAATAAGCATAAAATAAACTAAAATTGAAATCATTATTTGCTTTTTGTTAATAATTTTTTCTAGACTTTCTTCATATCGGTTTTTTTATTCTCAAACAATTTTGTATATGATTTTTGTGTGAAAAAGAAAAATTTGTATAAGATTTTTATTTTGTCAGGACTAAATACAATTAATAAATTAATAATAATTGATGGCACAGATGTTTTAATTTTTATTCTGATTGTAAAATGTGGAAAGATGTTTTTGTTGTCATGGAAAATGTAATAAAATTTTGCTGAAAACCTATAGGGTCTTTATCAATAAAAGAAGGGATTAACCATAAAAAACACGCTACTAAATTTTTTCTTTGTATCTTTAGGTTTGATTAGTATTAATATTTAGTACTTCCTTAAAATTTTAATCTATAGCATAATTACGAAAAATTTTACGAAGTAGGCTAGATAATATTTTTTACATAATATTGATTATAATAGTACTGTCGAATTAAATCTATTCTATTGAAAGTAAATCATGTAGCAGACTATTAACCTGATAGATACATGCGTATTACATAAAATATATATAGATAGTTGGTCCCATTTATAAGATTAATAATACGTTCTATGTAAGCAGTAAAGTTAATGGTGTGTGAGCTCTTTCAAGTTAAAATAGCGAATCTTTTGATACAGAATTAAAGTAAATTTACTATAAAAATTTTATTTTTAATATACTCGAACCTAAAATAAATATTAGCTCAGTAATAAATTTTTTAGAAAATTTGTTTTTTCTTTACTCATTTATGACAAAACAGTTAACTATGTCACCATTTACACTATTAACTATTAACTGTTCATTTAGTAAGAGACTCTGAATACAGAACTATTATTTATTAATGGTTTAAATTCAATTACAATGGATGTAAATAAAATGAACTCGTTCATTAAATAAAATAGAATTAAATTAAAGGAATTATTTTTTATTTTATCTGATTACTTTATATTTATGTGCTCAGTATGTATTTTTAACTCTATTAATCAGTCATTAACCATGAAACAATAACCTATGTCATAACACAGACATCACATCATATTGAAGCGTACATCATGCATGTACAATTCAAAACAACACAAAGCTTGTTGATTTTGTTAGTCTATTGCTTTAATAGAATAATCTCTTCAGTCAGTATGACAACTGTATTAAGTGAGTGATAACTTAAGTCTAATAGTGTGTAACTCGTAAATCACTTAAGAAAAATATTAGATCTTTAATTAAAAAAGCATACAAATTGTACTTTGTGAAACTTTTAAAGTAACTGCTCTTTTGTTGGGCATGCAATTAGAACATACAAAATATCGTTGTTTTATTTGTGAATGGGGCAACAGAGTTAGATCAGAATTATGTATCAAACAATTTAAAAAACATGACCACTTAACTGCAAATGAAACTAAAATATTCATGCGGTTCGAGTTAAACAAGAAGAAATACTTTTTACTGCTCCTTAATCAAACTGGTTTTTTTTTGTCTTCAGTCATTTGACTGGTTTTTCATGCAGCCCTTCAAGATTCCCTATCTAGTGCCAGTCATTTCATTTCGGTATAACTCCTACATCCAACCGTTACCAGCCTGAACAATTTTTCCCATCTACCTGTCCCTCAATATCAAAGTAACTATTCCAGGATGCCTTAATGTGAGGCCTATAAATTTGTCTCTTCTTTTTAATACATTTTTCCAAATGATTCTTTTTTCATCGATTTGCTTCAAAACCTCTTCATTTGTCACTTTATCCATCAAACTGTTAATAATTAAAAAATTCTATATACTAAGAACAAGGATAATCAAGGATTATTGTACATAAGGCAGAAATTCCTGAAAGTAAGTGAAGTAAAAATTAAAAAAGGATTTTTGTTAGCCTAAAAATAAGGGAACCATTAGAGATAAAATGTTTTAAATCTGTTTTGACTGATGTAGAACTCACAGTTTGGAGAGAGTTTAAAAATACATGAAAAAATTTTCTGGGTGTCCATAAGTCTCAAAATTACCACAATATTGTAGATAAAGTGATAAACTCATATAGAGTTGTAAGATGTAATATGTCAATAAAAATGTAACAAATGAACATTTAGGTAATTTCCTGCATTCACAACTGGATTTCTTCTTGCCAAACCTTGGGGTAGTAAGTGATAAAAATGATGAATGTTTTCACTAAGATATTCTAGTCTTGGAATAGCGTTACAAGGGTAAGTGGAGTGTTAATTTGCTGGCTGATTATTATTGAAACCGAGGCTGTCTTCAAACCAAGACCAAGTGTTAAAAAGTTTTATTGTAAGTATAACATTAGTTATAACATAATTCTGTCATATAACATAACATTAGTTACATTAATCTTAATAAAATTTTATGTCCATTTCTATTAAACTGAGTATAATGGAAACATTCTATTCATAGATCTATGCAAAAAACAATACAAAAAAACGTGTCACACAGAAATATAATTTTTTTTTTTTTGTATATCTGAAATTCATCAGAATTTCCAAACAGAAAAATTAGCTTTAACAAGTCGTTTTATTTCAAAGCGACTTATTTTTGGAATAAGAAAGGGAGAACGAGTAAAACATTTGAAGTTATTAGGATAGAATTGTGACATAATTTTAAACGTGATTGATAAAATCTGATATAAAACCACTGAGCTACGACTACTTTTAAAAAATAACGTCAATTTAATGTTTCAACAACTAGTTTCCAAAGTGCTTTATCGTACCTCTTAAATAATTTCTTAGCAATGAAAAACTAAAAAGAATTAAGTTTAATAAATCATCTACCTCAAAAAGATTTATTTTTTCGTATGAAATCACTTCTGGAGTTATATTATACATCACTTTGAAATAAGAGTATGAAAAGTGTTAAACAGCCTCCATTCTTGTTAAATTGATCTTTTATGTCTTTTTTTTTTTTTGTTATCGTTTCCATTTACAATTTTTCAGTTATTCTCCCATCGTTGGGGTTGCAGTAGTCACATATTGCAATCAATATTGTTTCGAGATAAATATTAATAATGTTGTTTCGCATAAATTTAATTTTTCTGCATTTAATAGTTGAAAAGTAATATGAAAGACTTTTAATATCTAGTATACATCTCTCTTGTTTTCACTGTAAGTGTTTCTTAGTGTAGAATACGAGTGAATACGATTTTTTGATAGTTTTATACATTCATTTTTTTTATAAATAATTTAGATTTGAGGAATTTGCTGATAAATCCCTGTAATACTACTACAAAATGAATCTATCTTAAGATAAAGTGTAAAAAGATCTACGAAATATGAATAAAATTAAAATTATCGTACCAGAAAGAAACTCGGTTCTCGATTTCTCAGAAAATAATAATTTTATAGATATATAGCCCATTATCTAAAGAAATATCATAAAAAAAAGTTCCCATTGGGAAGCCAGAATCAGTTAAAAGTAAAATTGTTAAAAATAATAATCTTAAGTAAGTTATAGTAAAAATAAGATCTCATGTTTATAAAAGGTTAAAATGTTAACTTTAATACATTTTCACTATATTCATATTTTTAGTACAGATTTTTTTTTTAACTTAAAAAATAAGAATCAATAAGAATATTTAAAATAATAATAATAATTTTAAATAAGAATAAAGAATCCTGTGAATAAAAAATATTTTAAAACATTCCTGTTTGGTTGATATTTACCACGAAAAATATTTCTACTTGTTAATAAAGTTTGACCTAAACTTTTACTTGAAATATTTTAATAATAAACCGCAGTAGAAAAATTGTACAGAAACCTGGATTTAGAAACAAAACAAAACAAAAAATGAAAAAAAGAACTAAAATCTCTAGGAAAGTCCCCCCCCAAAATTATTGCAATGTTTTTATAATATGGTAAAACTGATATAAATAATATGGTATAAATAATCCAACTATTTTCTACACTAAATAATACACTATTTTCCACAAAATTTTAATTCTTGTAGAATCAATGCTTTGCATTTAAATTAAATTTAAAATTTTGTGATCATGAAATAAAATTAATCATAAAAAATCGTAGTTTTTTTTAATTTAAATTTATTATTTTTTATTTTATTTTTCCATTTGAGATATTTTTGTATCTGTTGATATTGGCAGTATATCAAGGATTACTGGATTATAAAGTTTTAAATTTTCATAAAAATAAAGAAATCAGAGAAGAAAGAGATTAACATCACAAAATATAAAAAAAATCTAATAAACGTTTACAGAATTTAGAATGAAAGCAAATTATATTTGGTGTAATGAATTTTTCTAGGGAAAAGGTAATGAATGAGAAGAATACAAAAGTAAAGAATCTTAATTTGTTGAACAAAGTTCGTGTCGTGAACAAAGGTAAAAAAAAAAAACAGATTGGTATTGACAAAAAAAGATTTAAAAAACAAGACATTGGTAAAAAAACAGATTTGTAAAAAAAATAGATAATCGTTAAAGTATAAAATACAGATCAGAAGAAAACTTGAATAGAATCTGGAAGTTATTAAAATTTTAAAAAGTTCTGTTAATTATAATTAGAAGATTTCATAAGAAAGTGTTTAAATAAGTAAATATCACTTCTATTTTCAATTGAGATTCATAAATTTTAGTGCAAATGTAAGAATAGTTAAACGGTAAATTAAGTAAAATACATTACAATTGAAGCATTATTAATTAAATGAACTTATTGTTTTTTTGTTATCAGTTATTACTAAATTACTTGAATGTAAG
>JAAAKQ030226438.1:11177-36399 GCA_010016005.3 Zanna intricata | reverse complement strand
AACTTTTGTTTTTGCGAGAAAAAATAAAGAGGAAGTGCTTGTTAAATTCTTTATAAACTCCTTGTTTTAAAGACTCACAATCATTTATTAATAAAATATAACTTACATTTATTGTAAAATATTTTACAGTAAAATTACACTTCCTATCAATTTTCAATAAAATGATAACTCTTTTTTAAAAGAATCTCGGTAAAAATAATGATATAGAAAATTATTCTCTTCATTTTTGTTTGTCTTTGTCATAGGTTTATGAGGGATAAAAGTTGCATATGCGCTATTTCAAGTAAGATAAACTTAGTCTGTGTTGTAATCTTCATCAGTCATGTTGAAACTTTAAAAAATTAATAAACAAGTTAATGAATCTAATTAAAAACGTTTTTAAACATGAAAAGCCTTATTATCTTATATATAAATGTAATGATATTACAGAAACTTTTTTTTTTTTTTAACTAAAGTTTATGAATATCGTTTTATGTTTTGAATGTACCATTTATGTGTATATATAAAAGCGAAAATTTGGATCTGTGTTTACAACAGCATCACCCGAAAACCAACTGACCGATTGCTTTCAAATTTTTAGGATACATTTGTGTTATCACAGAGAAGGTTTTAAGCCATAGATTGAAGCCATAGCTCCCTTGAGAATTAAGATATAGAAAATATTTAATAAAAACAAAAATTAATTCTTATACTTCATTAAACTTCTGTCACCGTAACAACAGAAATGTAGTAAAGTAAAATTACTAATTATTTTTTCTTTAATGATTATCTGTAAAATATTTAATATTCTCACATCCATGAGCTATTTTTACCATAAAAATTAATAAAATGTTATTGGTGACTTAAATTGGGAATAATATTTGCTACTTCGGTTCCGGTATATTTACTGTGTGGTGATTTTGAGCTTTTCAATGAATAAGTCTTAACTTGTACGCTTTATAAAACCACGACCCATAAATTTTTATGTGTATATGATTAATGAACTGGTCTTGTATTAAAGGGTACTAAATTAACCAGCAATTCTCCTAAAAAGCTAGCAAAAATATAGAGTACGTTCCCATCATTTTTATCTATATAAACATTATAAAGTGATAAAAATTAAATTACTTTTACCATTATATTGCTTACTTTTTAAATAATAATAAATCATTTTATTTTGATTTATTAAATGGATGGAAATAATGAAAATCCAAACCTACGTTAAAATAATCAATCTATTTTAAGATATACTTAGAAATAGCTTAAATCTTATTTTGAAATACTTGATCAAGAATTGCTTTTTTAATAATTTATTTCGTATGATAAAAACTGCAAAATATTTTCATTGTAATGAACCTAATTTACAAAAGTAATTTAAAAAATGTTCCTCTAAATTTGGAATAGTCAAAAGATACATAAATTAATATTAAAAAATAAGTACCTTTTAGTTGGACATTGATTTTTTTTTTAAACTTATAGCTGGTATTACTTAAATTTATTATATTTTTTTGACGAACAATAAGATATTGAATAGTATTACTGACACAAACTTTTTCGATACATCTACTGGATTTCATCGATTGGTTTTTATGATAATCGTCCTGAAAGAAAAAGCACACTTTTTTCTGAATAAATTTTTTTTTTTTTGTAATTTAAATTTCTAATCAATCTAATAAACAACCTATTTTAACAAGTTTTATAACTTTGGTTTAATTGCCCATGAAACCAAGTAGATGCCAATGCAAATAGAATTAAATTTTTGACAGTTGCACGTCATCCTGTTTAAAAATATAAAATCTAGACACTCACTAACATACAAGAAAAATGATGTGATATATATATATATATATATAGTATTTTTCTGTAAATTTTTATTATATTATGTGTTTTAATAATAAATATCTAACAATAAAATAAATTATTAGTTTATTATTTGTTAAATTTAGTTGAGGTTTAAGACGTTAATGTAATGTATGTTTTATAATTTTTTGTTTCTTGCGGCTTAAAATAATGTTTCTCAATTTTGAGGTTTTTATTTTCTAGGAAAGAGAATTAATTGTTTAATTTATTAAGAGTTAAATTTATCCTAAATTAATCTTTCATTTTTTTATTTTATATAATTTTACAATTATCTTGTAGATAACAACATGAAGAGCATCGGGAGGTAAAAAAAATCCAATGTAATTCTTTTCTTTTAAACTAAACAAACTGGTGCAAGATAAATTTTTTATCTTTCATTAATTCAGTATTAATAGTTTTAATAGTAAATTACTTATTTTCAATAGGTTAATCTGATTGGTAGGAACAATTTTTATTTAAATGTATTATAAACATCTGTTCGTGAAATTTAATTTTGGAACAACAATTCTTTTATAAAAACAGTTTATTGGAATAAATATGTTGTTTGTTTAAATTAGTCATTAAAATGTGCAACAAAATTCAAAACTTAGATGCTTATTGTATCATTAAAAGTAAAGATGATTGAAGTATTAAATAATTGTTTACTAGTATTATTTAATAAGTATCATTATTTTATCTATCGTTACTACTTTTTTTTAAAAAAAAAGAAAAAGTAGTACACACACAGTAGTAGTAAACACACTGACAGTGTGTTTAAAGTAAACACACTGTCAGGTTTAATTTTATTCAACGGCGAATTTTTCTGCAAGACAACACTATTATATTATTAATATACGTAGTCCACGTATGTAAGGGATCAAAAGATACAAAATAAAAGAATATCAATCACTACAATTATATAGAGGTTTCAGAATTAAGTAGGTCTTGTGAAGAACGATTTGAAAGAAATAAATGCATTTATCGGTATTTTTAACGATAAAACAGGTTCAATCAAGCGTAGACAAGACAGGGAATAAATACGTTGGATGTAGATAAACTAAAAAGAATGATTTGAGACTAAAGAGTGAATAAATTATTGGAACAGAGATCTACTGGAAAACAATGGTACGTTAAAAGAAATATTGAATGTATAAAAAAAATACTGTAAGAAGAAAGTAACAATAGACTTAAAAAACTTCGAATAATTGTGGTTACATTAAGATTGATAGATGAATATAAAAGAGTGAAAAAAAGACACAAAAAACTAGGAATACACAATACACACTTTTTCAAAAGTGGAATATTAGCAAATGCAGAGTAATAAAAAAAATTCTGACAAAGATATCTAAAATTCTTTAATTCGGAAATTAAAATAAAATTATTGATTACTTGCTATAGTTATTTCTACCACTGCAATATTAGTCTAAGGTAAGACGTTATAAGATTATGTATGATGTGAATAAATGAAAAGAATATACTTTAAAAGAACCCTTACCGGAAGAATGGAAATATTTTGCATAATAAACCTACATGTCATTAAATACTGATAGCAAGTTACTTTATATTCAAAATTTTACAGTTTAATTATTCAAAAATATTTTTAATTAAATGAAAAATTACTAGTTTGAATGTGAATTTTTAAGAACATTTAAGTATCGTTTTTATTCTTTTACAGCAAAGAAATATAAGTCATATGATAACAATAGAAACAATATTAATGTATGTTTTGCTTTTAATCTTATTTTATTGTAGTCTTAATACCGTGTGGTCAAAAACAACTCCGACGTTTCAAGAGAATACAATTTTTATTTTTCTACAATCAATAGTGTTTTACGACTAATCATGAAGCGACAACAACTTAGTTAATTTTACACATTCTTCATCAGATAGCAGCTGCTTTAGTCTTTTGCAAAGGCATGGCTTTTAGTTAGTAATATGGCGTCACCACTAGAGAAAGCACATTGCGTGTCAGAAATAAAATCTCTCCCTATCCTAAGAAGAGATTATAAGCGAGTCTATTGTAGACAGTTTTTGAAAACAGTTTTTGTAAAAGAGTTTTTGAAACCGGAAGCGTTTTGAAAGAAACACTTATCAGGTAGATTAAAAACAAATGCCGAAACACAGAAAGAATTCCGACTGTTGTTTCAACAAACTGTTGTTTCAAACCGTAACGACCATATTAGATTTCCTTTCTACAGATGAAAACTATCAGCTTTTTATTTTTATTTGATACAAATTTCGTGTTCATGGAGTCGTCAGTCGCCATACTTGTCGAGTATGAAGTTCAGAAAATCCGGAGGAATCAGTGGAATTCATCAGTAATTGTCCGAAAGTGAATTCTAATGTATTATCTTATACATAATTTTATTTTCTCATGAATAGATTATTACGATCATGGTGGACATGTTAGAAAAATGTGTGTTTCACCCGATTGAAGTATGGAAAATGATCCATAAATTTCCAACTCGATGGAGCGCCTCCACGTCATGCAGAAATTGCGCGGACTACACTCAACGACAGATTCCCAAAAGGCTAGATAGGTAGAGAAACTCTCATTGCTTGGTCAACCCATTATTTTTAAATTAGAACTTCTTGGTCATTAAATGCTAATAAATCTCTTTAATCAAATTCATTAATAAATTTTTTGTTTTGATATGCTTATCTAAAAATAATGAAATTCAAAATTAATCAAATATTTTTAATAATTAGGATCTCTATAGAGGTATCATCCAAAATGTATGATCCTATAAAATGTACTTAGAATATGGAACAAGTGTCAGATAATTAAAGATCAAATGTTTTTAAATGGGGTAAAATTTGATTAAGTATTCAAAGCTGTGAGTAAATTCAGGAATTCACTTGATTGTATTATCATAAAAATTGAATGAATGAAAAAAAAAAGATTATAAATTATGTAGAATTTACGTACATGTAATTCAAACAGAATTAATAATGATTTCACTAAAGATGTATATCCGTCTATCATTATTTATACAAATAGTAAGTTTTTCACAAACTAACTTATTCTTTCTTACGTTAGAAAATGATAAATATTTTAGTATTACTAGTCATTACTTATAACTTGATATTAGCTGATTAAGACTTGTAAATTATTACTAGCTAATTTAAAAATTTCCATTATAAATTAAAAACAACGAAATTAGACTAATCATTATATCTTCTGAATTAAATGATAAAATATTTAGAATATTTAATTGTAAAACATATATGTATTTTATTGATTTCATCATGTTCAATAAATCTGTGAAAAAAATGAATACATATACATACATATATATACTAGTCATGAAAGGGAGGGCAAAGCTCACCCTTTGCGACCAGCTATGGGATTCCATCGTAGGGCCCCGCTTTGTTCGTTATCCTTATGTATGTGAGAAGAATACTCGTAAATAAGAATTACAATATTCAAACTTTATAAATATCTGAAAAAGAAACAAAATTATAAAAGACAGAATGGTAGTAATACGGTAACTGACGACTGAAGAACCATTTAGGAACTTGTACATCTACTTAAAGTACTTAAAGTATTTTTTGTCAGAACTAGTAAAGAATGCTGTAGTGAAAGAGAAGAAACTTAAGCATTAAGGAATGTGTTGGATAAATTTGTACTTAGACATTGATTAATAATTTTTACTTGCTTGTGCGAAGTAAAGAAGGTATTATTACTCTTGGTTGGAAAAATTTTGATTTTCAGATTTCAACGGAAATATCCATTTTGACCATCCCTGAATCCATTTTGACTAGTTTCGGTGTGATGTCTGTACGTATGTACATTGATCCAAAAAAAAAATATTGCATCTTTCTGGATTAATTAAACAGAAAATTAATATTTTTTAATTAAGATTATAACTGTTAAAAATTTTCTTTATTTTTTGGATAGAACTAAGAAAATTCATTTATTATTTCTGTGATTTAGGTAATTAATTGACAAATGGTATAAGACTGAAAGTATACAAATTTTCATCGTTTCTCTGATTAGCCCAAAAAGTCAACTTTTCAAAACATAACAGTAAATTTTATTTATACAAAAATGTCATAACCAATTAATTTTAGAGAAAGAAGCCTCATTCGTTGGTTCAAGATATAACTGGTATTTTTGATTATTTTACTTCGAAAAGTTCACACGATGAATCTTCGAGATTAAGAAAGTCTAATGTATGATATTCCAAAAAAACTCAATAAACCTGTAATTATTATTAATTTAATTATGACTAAACAAGTAAATAATTTTTATTAGATGACAACCACTTTCATATATAAGTTTTGATCCTTTCATTAATCGTGTAATAACTACAAGCTCGGTGAAATTTCACTTAATATTTTTAAATTGCTACTGATAATTAAAAAGTTCTAACTATAGTTAAAAATATACTTTTGATTTACATTACGGATAATATTTAAATAAGAATGGGAAAGTGAAAATAAGTGAATCATTTTTATGGACCTACTTTTATTCCCATTTTATTCCACCTTTAAAATTTATGATAGGTAAAAAAAAGAGATAGGGAAGGTTAATAATCTAAATCAAATAAAACCATTTAAAAGTCATTTTGCTGAAAATCCTTTTAAAATAATATTAATTATATTTGAACAGTGATTTTTCATTTTTGATTCAGTGAACATTTTGATTCATTAGTTGGTAAAACAATCTTTTAGTGTTGATTACAGCAGCTGAGGTAAATTAAAAACCAATACCGTATTAAAACCTTTTAAAATAGTAACCACATATTTTGAAATCCAAATTTTAGAAGAAGTTCAAAGAACTTCTGTGTAGTAAACTTTCACTGAACACATTTAAAACTGATACTGTAACTGATTTTTAAATTGCCTATATAATTAATAAGGTTTACATAAAAGTTTAAGCTTTTATATTCCGATATGCATCGTTCGATAATATTCAAAGTAGCTTGCATAATTTAGGACAGTTAATAAGTTAATTAACTTATTAATTTTCATAAAGAAGTAGCTGTATTAAATATTAGCTTTATCGATTTGTTTTAATATGATATTAATGTATTTATTAAACAACTTCATAAAGTTAATTAAAACAATAATTAATTTCTCTTTGTGAAGTTCTTTCATATTTCCTTATAAAAAAATTTGAAATTTTTAATACGGGGTCTTTAAACAGTTTCAACCATATTTATTGGGTCATCCATGGCTTATCTAGCTGTTACATCGTATGGGAACGGCCGTTATCTATTTGAAAATTGTAAAAAATACTGCATCAAATCTATATTTCAATTTTTGTAGGTTTTTTGTTGCTTTTAAACATATAGCCATGTTTGGTAAAGAATAAAGTAAGATTGAAATAAATTTAGGATAAATAAGTATATTATTGTATTATTACTCGTAAATCTATATGTAGATGATCTTCTAAGGAGATGGATCAAAACTTTTCCAATTATACGTGTGACCTAAACTGTAGAAAGTTTGTATTATTAATGATATTTGCAGCTGATTTAATTGTGAAATTATTTAATTTTTACAGATATTGTCCCCAATTCTAAAACTAACTTACTGAAACCTCGTTTGAACATGTTAGCATTTCAATTGAATATAACATGACAATGTTAGCCGCAGAAACAAATGGGATGAAATTTTATGGATAAATTTAGATGTATTAAAAATTTTAATGAAAATAAAAACTATACCATCAGAAAAATAATGTAGAAAAGAAACTAAATAACATTTTATACGTAGGCATCAGTTCGGTTTTTTATATGGAACAAAAGTAGGAAGTGTCTTAGCAGGCAAACTAAAAAAAAGAATTTAGTCAACACACATTACACACAGTATATTATAGAATTCAGTTAACAGAAATGAAATACGGAAATTACTAATGAGATAAGTCTTTTCATTTTTAGATATAGAATTAAAAGTTATGGGTAAAACTGGTCAGATCATATCGAAAGAATGTGTAACTTGTTACGTAACTGTAAGGTAATTGGAAGGTGTTCCCCCTCCAAAAAAAAAATATTGGAATTATCATGTTGTATAGTTTGAAAGACCATGTTGTAGTGCATTAGTTCAATCGTGAAGAAGAAGAAGTGTGTCCTGCAAAGGAAAATCAAGAACAACCGCCTTTAAAATTCGTGCACTTGTAGACCAACAAAAGTATCTCGACAAGAATCATCATGAAGAATTTACATCATGACATTTTCACGTATTTCTTTTTTCTGAACAGGGAATAACGTTTTGCTTAAATATAAAATTGATTAGGTTTTTAAATTAAGGTTACATACACTCAATCTAATTTTTAATGATCAGATCCCGGGTTCGAATCCCAGTCAGACATGGCATTTTTCACACATACTACAATTCATTAATCTCACCCTCGAAGATATACCTTAACGGTGGTTAAAAAAAAACAAAAAAAAAATTTTTTAATGATCGTAAATTTTAGTATTTTGAAATATATTATTAAGGTAATTTTGCAATTTTTTCATAAGCTGAGATTTTTTATGTGATCTAGGTATTTGCATATCTAGATCACATCTGTTGCTAATATAATAATTGTATTCTAGGCTTATTTCATGTTATGTAGAAGTACTATGTTGACAAGATGGTCTAGTGGTAAAACTAGTCGTAAACCAGCTGATCCCGAAGTCGAGAATTCTAAGATTCAGATCGTAATAAAGATCATTTCTTTTATTCGGGTTTGAATAATAGATCGTAAGTACCCGTTTTTTTTTGGTGGTTTGGTTTTCAAATAGCAAAACATCTCAAAAATGGTTGGCTTAATTCTTGAACAGTTCAAGACTACACCTTTACCGGTACATTTAGACAGATATTGATGAGTTGCTCTGTTTTTAATTGCAATTATAAATAAAAATATTATTTTGCAATACTATGTTGACATACATTGCATTGCAATGTAAATGAAAATATAAACATTGCATAAAATTATAAAATTATAAAAATTAAAAATATTAATATTATTTAAAAAAAATATATATATTTTTAAAAAAATATATATTAAAAATATATTTAAAAAAAAAAAATTATATATATTTTTAAAAAAATATTAATATTATTTTAAAATATTAATATTAAAAATTATAAAATTATTGAATATAAACATTGCATTGCAATTATAAATAAAAATATAAAATTATTGATGCAATTATAAATAAAAATATTTTTTAAAAAATCCAAAATTTGCTGAAAACAAGATTAACGTCAAACGTAGAATAAAGTAGTCTGATGTACTTTCTAAAAATAAAATATTTCAGCTGATGGTTATAATACGAATTCTTCTTCTAAAATAAAACACAAAAAAAAATAAGATGCATTATAATAGACTATTTCAAAAATAATATAATCAATAGGAAATTATAGGGTATAGAAATCTATTAACGTTCCGTAAACAAAAAACTTTTAAAAATTTACATCATTTAAAAGTTATATTCAATTTATGTAAAGCTTTTTTAGTAATAATCTTTCCTGGGCAAGTTTAAAAAACGTTCAATAATTTGTTGCAAGTTTCACGTTTTAGAAATACTTAAGTAAAAGGAAACATAAAGTACGTTGTCTTTCGTGATTGTACTCTTGTTTCGTTTAAAATAACAACCAGAAAAAGTAAAAAAACGCCAAGGGATTTGGAGCATTAAAGAAGCAATTTATTAAAATGGTGACGAGGAAAATAAAGCTGTAGTATTAAATAAATCATACGTCTTCTTGTTATCATGATTTAATTTATTGACTTTATTTTTTGTATTTCATGGGTTATTTTTAACACTGATATCTACAATTGTTATGTATCCGTAAAAATTGGTAATTAATTTAAATCTTTATGAAAAATTTTATAATTTTTTGAAGGTAATAAACTTAAAAATAATTAAATAATATAACATATAAAATAAGCGCCAATTCTTTTACTTAAAAGGTAAAAGATTAGAGGGTTAATTGATGGTGAATTAAGTTGTATAAATATTCATTTAAACAATATCTCTTCTAAAACCGAGAATTAGAGTTACAGAGAAAGTCAACTAAACACAAATATTTCTAATTGTTGAATTTAAAAAATTTTGAAAGTAAACTAATACTACCAATTGAGACAGTGAAACACCACGAAAATGTACTAAACACAAAATTTAATCCATATTTTATTATATCAAAAGAAATTTAAAAAAAGAGATATTTTGTATTACGTGGCCGCCAGTGTGGAATATTATGAGTTCGTATCGATGTTTTTTCTGTGCGTAAAAATGTTAAACCAAAAGTGGGCGAGATATTAGATACTAATCACACAAATCATGCCAATAAAAAAGCTATAACTTTTTAATAAAGAATTTCATACAAGGAAGATTAAAAGAGAGTATTTTTTTTTTATTAACTTGAAGTACAGTTGAAGTAATCGTGAAAAGCCAACCACAGTCAGCGTGATAATCACTAGTGCAAGTGAAACCTTCAGTTTCTCCATCACAGAAAATGTGTTGTAAATGTCATTAAACTTATATAATCTCATGTGTTTAATTACGTCATAGCTGTTTGAAAAGACAATGAAATAAATATATATTTTATAAATAAATAAATTTACTCTTCCTGTCGTGAAATAATGCATATACTTTGCATATAGTCAGTAGAAGTATTTATTTTAATTTATCATTAACTAAAGAATTAGTTATGCTTGTTATTTTATAAGCACGAATTTGAAGTTTTTCTTGAACTTAGACTACCGCTCACGTCAACATCCTTCAAAAAGTAAAGTTCTATTATAACCAGTAAGAAAATTCTCCAGTAAGAAAAATATAATATTATTTCCGGTAAGAAAATTAACACATAAGAAAATTTTTAGGAAAAATAAAAAGAAACTATTTCTTTGAAGGTAAATTCATATCTTAGTAGGAGAATAAAGTTCACGACTTCCTAATAATTTTAATTAATTGCACACAGCGTTTTCTTGATGTGTGATGATACATGAGTATTAATTAAAATAGATTTTCTAAAAGATTTTAAAAATAGATTTATTAACTTTATTAATGATACATTTTTAAAATATCGATTGCGTAATATTATAAGTATATAAACTATAATTTGAACAATCAAACAGGATGTTGCCAATTGCATAATTATAGACTGTTCCAAACTTTCGGAAATAAATTTACAGCTTGTTACTTAAATATATTTAACCAACGGTTAGATAATTTTGTCATCATGCAGTTATAAAATGGGTGCCGTTAAAATACACGTATATTTCGATTTCATTAAGATGCACTTTCGAGTAATTATAAAAACATAGCTGTGGAAATGCGATTATATTTATCTTGACTAGTTAATTAACTGCTTTATAAAATATATAAAATAACAGTTTTAACATTCAGTATTATTAATTGCACTCTTACCCTTTTTATAATAGCACAGCTCTAAAAGTAAAATATTTCTCCGTGTTTCTCTACCATTACAAGGCGTAAGAAATTGTTAAAAAATAATATAAAGCTGTTCCACGAAGAGGTTTACGTTTTCGGTAGGCTATTTGTGGTAAGTAAAATGTTTCTAAGAGTGTGATGTTAAGAGCTAACAAAAAAATGAATTCTGTTTTACCATTAGACAGTATAGTTAATACTATCATCATAATTGATGAAAAAAAAAAGCAGAATGAGCAATAAGTGATCTATTAACAGAGATTAGGAGAGATACTTTTTGAAAATAGGACATTAGTGAATTCGATAATGAATAATGTTCTTCAATAATTATCAGAATTAGCTCGCACACTGAAGAATAAGGTGGTGCCAAATTCCTTGAATTTCTTCTTGGAAGAATGGTTAATCCTCTGATTTGCATTGTTTTGTTCGATACATACTTACAGTTCAACATTTTTATATTATAATTTTTAAGCTATAAAGCGATTAAACGTAAGGAGTGACTGGGACTAAGCTAATTTGAGAGCCGAAAAAGCGGTCCTGGTTACGCCCATTCATGTAATAAAATTTGCATACCGGTCACTTTCGTGTCCGCCTGTGTGTTAATTTGGTTATGAATAAATGTTAAGAGACATGAGATAAATGTTAACAGACATTTTGATGTGAGACTGCATATGACTAACATCTACATACATACACATCATCCTCATTCATCGTCTGATGTAAAACCTAACGGTAGTTCCGGAAGCTGAACAGGAAACTACCATTATGTATATAAAATCATGTAAACGAAAACGTCTACAATATAATAATAATAATGCTACAAACGTAAGGAGTTAGAATTGATAACGGTGTGTTATTACTGATTAGTAATGTTTCTCAGAGGGAAGTGGAATTTAGTACAAACTTTAAGGAGATGAATGAACTTATACAAACTGAGTTTTAATACCATGAAAAATACTCTAATGTTTTTTATATTAATGGTTTTTTGGCCAATTTTAGTACTATTAAAGCATATTTAATTAAATTATCTTATTTGAACATTAGATATGTTCCGCAACAGAGACATTTTGGTAATAATTTGAATGTAATGTGACTTTTAATCTTTTGTTAGCGTAGTAAGTAGAGAGTGGAATTGAATCCACTCTGTTTTAAGATGCATTCACTCTTTTAGTTGGTTAATTTTGCTATTTGGAGCTGGGATTTTACTTCTTGCACAAAGGATAATATATATTCTGGCTTGTAGATCTGCTATGCAAATCTACATATCTGGCTATGCGCTGCATGATTATCAAGATATATACCGATTACTCTGAAAGCGATCCCACGTTAGGCGCTTTAACTATGTCATACAATTACGACATAGTGATTACTACACATTAGGACAGAAGCTGGTAGAAATGTGGACAGAAAATTTGAACACTAATCTTGCTGGAAAGTGTATCATACTGTCCATTTCTCAAAGAATATCATAAACGTGAATATTTTAAACGTAAACTAGGTGATACGGATGTTGACAAACCATGGAAGCTAAATCATTGATTAAGGAAGAAAATGAATGATTGTTAAGATATTTTATATACGGATTATTTGAGAATCATGATGGTGTGCAAATTTTGTTTATCTACAGGAGAAGGATTTTTTATGAAGATTATAAATAAATATGCCAGCCAAGGAATGCTTGCTACTATAAACAATATTCAACCTAAGAAAAAAAATTCAAATTTATTTTAATATTTCTCCCATAATCTAATTATTAATTAGATTACCATCTACTTATAAGTACAATACAATTTTAAAAGTAATCGATTTTTGTTTTGTTTTTATTATTGCGATATCGATTAGAAATTCCATTGACATTAATTGAATCAATTTATATTTATTATGCCTTGTAGCAATAAATTTTAGTTATACGTTTGGTTTCGGGCTGAAGGGTTTATTTATAACCACTCTACAGGTTTTAAAATTGTAAGAAAGAAAGCTATTCAAAAAAGAAATACTGCTAGCGTTATGGTCAGTATGCTAGATACGCTAGAGGTGGTTGGGGTACTGATAGAACTATCCCAAACGGTGGTTATCTCTCCCGCCCTCGTTACAGATAACCTCAATTTTGCTTTGTGTACAAAAATGATGGTGACCTTACAAACTAAAACTCCGTTTTCAAATATTTAATCCCATAAAAATATTCCATTACAATAATGATTTCTTTTATGCGCAAGAAAAATTCTTTAAACAACATGACCAATTCGCTTAAATAAAAAGTAAAGAGTTAAGATTAGATTATAGTGTATGAGAATCCTTCACTGACCACAAGGAATTTCATAGTTACATACTTATCCAAATAACAATCTTTCATCAAAAACATTATTTGCAAACATGTGTACTTCCATAACCTAAATACTGACAAAGATTTGACCGGTCATCGAAGACGAGATTCTTTAAATCTCGAAGGATGTTTACAGGAAAACATTCCCACCATTTGTAAAGAATTATTATCATTCCGTAGCCGTGAATGACATCAGTTTGAATAGTTTAATTTTTTAATTAATTGCAGGAAATTTTTAGTTTATTATAAATGATCAGTATCAGTACAAATAGTGATTATTATTTCAATGTAAAATAATTTCCTAACTATTCAAAAGTAGCTTTTTATAACAAATTGCCATTTTATTTATATACATTCCTACTCCCGTAGGGGAAGACGTCCACCTTGTGATGATTCCGGTCGCCACTCAACCTCTCCCATTCATACTCTTGATGGTCTTTAATGGAAGTCGACTTCTTAACCCCCTAACTGATTACATATCACAGTCATCAGCCACGCCTTATGGATAGGATACCACCGATGAAAATGACTCGGTAGACATTTACACAGTGATTTTAAACTAGTAGCCTTTGCCTTCGCTGTAGGCTTCTTTCGGACATCTTCTCTCTTCTGACCAGCTTCTCTCGTTATCCTCTGAACCAGCCAACCAGGTTAGTGGAAGCACGAACCCCACGCCTAGTTTACTACAAACAGACTAGCCGTAAGTAAATGTAAATGTCTCATTCCTTCGAATGTTTAAATCAGCAACAAGCACAACATGAAATTGTTGATCGCAACAATGATAATTTAGTCCTAGTTCCCTTAAGTAATTACAGCTTGATCATTTAAACATTCAAAATTAGAAAATTTAATTTAAATACCACGTGACAATTAGTTCATCACATAATCCACTCCTATTAAGACGACTTACAACTCATAGCTGCATGGACAACCATGCCTTCGGCAGTGCAGTCTTCGTCCGCCGACGACAATAGTGCTATCAGCCATCATCTATCACCCAACTTTCCTCGTCAAGATGGTGCTAAACCTTATGGTTGCATGTAAACTATTCCCTCCACAGTTCAGTCACCATCCCGCCGTCAGCGATACTTTCGTTCTTTATGAAGTGATTTCTTAACCATGGCATTATTTAACAATGACTCGATGTCAATAAGCGAACATCCAGCCAATCCTAGCCACGCGGGGTACTACTCTACTTATCCCTCCTCAGCTTATCTGTGCAAAAAATCGGAGGAAGCCAGCCACTACAGTCCGTTCTCTGCGAGTCTTCCAGTTGACCCGCAGATCTAGAAAAGAATTTACTCTCTCAAGCTTCCTCACAATTCTGGTACATTCAGTCTCGTACCGGGAACAAACACAAAGAACATGGTCCACAGTGTCATCGACCTTACACTCCGGACAAAGACCCATAATCAACCAAAAGAAACCTAAATAAACTTTGCCTAAAGAAATTGCGTTGTAGACCGATTGGAGGAAACTTAATTGCTTGTAAAACTCGTATATCTGTGAAGATACTATGCGTTTAGCAGACGCATGGTAGAAGAATCCAGAAGAATAAGTAGACCTAGCTTGCCAAGAATCAAAAAATTTTGTCTTCAATTTTTCGCATACGCTGTAGAATTACAGGCTTCCTTTTTTTTAGAAATATACCGCATGCTACATTCAGTAGCTAGGATGTCTATCAGTTTCCTGCCGTTTAACAACAGAGACTACCTAACGCAAAACAGTTCTATTACCTCCACACCCGTTGACAAGATAATATAAAATTTCGTAATAAAATGTCCCTAAAGCCTTGGAATTGCATATTATGAGCTCAGACGGGTGCAGCATAACACCTTTGTAAAGAATACGCATGATACGTAAGTTCAATCCCCAATCCGGAAGGATGACTCTAAAAGCAAACGGCAACAGCTTTCTTTGCGACAAACTGAACGTGCTTCCTGAATTCAATCCTTTCATCAAGGATAACACGCAGATATTTCTGAACGGTGACATACCTAATCGCAAGGTCGTTCATCACAGTGGTTTTTTTCGGATTGAAAACCATATTATGCTGAAGACTCCACAGACTCAAGACCTTACATGTCTGGGTTTCTCTGGACTCTATCTCATTGCGCGAGTTTCCTTCAACTAGTAGCAGCTCATTGTGTGCATACACGAGGATTCGGCAGCTACCAGTCTCTCATCAGAGAGTCCTCACTCTCATCAGAGAGTCGAATTCAACGATTCAGACCAATAGACCTAGAACACTGTCTTTGGAAAATCTTTTGAGAGGGTCTTTCCTACTTCCCAACCACTATCGCGAAGAACGATGGTCCCGTTGCTGAAATAGTTTGAGAGAGTTTCAATTTCATTCTGCATGCAACCACGCTAATGCAGTTGGAACAGTGCAGAGGGCTACCACAAGTTATTGAAGGCTCCGGATGTGTCAAAAAAGACACCAAGTACATACTTGCAGTCGTTTGCAATCGTATACCTATCGCCCTAAGAAGAGCGTCCTCGCTGTCCTTGTCAGGGTGAAAACCGTACTGGTCAACCTAATATTAATGCGGAACTACGGAACCTTTTTGAAAACCTTAACTACTATGGGCAAAAGCGTCTGAGGCCGGTATGAAGAACTTACATGGGTTCCTTGTCGCCACATTTAAAGAGCAACTCACCACATTTTCAACAAGCTGGGAAGTATCCACCGAAAAGTAAACGATTAAAAATTTTACTAAGTGGGCCATGAAACAGTGGCAACGTGTGAACAAGGAGCTCCACCACGATACAATCGGGGCTACACATCCGGAGACTTTATTTCTGGCTCGACTACAGATTACTTAACGGACTTTCGCCTCAGTAATCTCCAAAGACCGATTCTCAGAGAGAAAACCTGCTACATCCCTTCGAACTTGTTAATGATACGAGGTATCACCAATTTCATTATCATCTGGAAGTAGATCGTTCATCAGAAGATTGAGGACACGATTTTTATCTAATACAACATCATACTGGGTCGAAATAGCCGACAGAGGAATGTCTTTCTTCCTCTTATGATCAAGGACTCTATAAACGGCACACCATTTGTTCTCATTTCCCTGCTCTTACACAAAAGTGTGCCAGGAATCACCCTTATAAGACCAAACCATACGAAAATACTCGGTGCTTTTCTGCCGATAATCCTTAAGCATGACTGCACGCTGATCACCCTCACGTTCTGCGGCTCTCCTGAATTGACCCATCAGACTCATCGCGGTCACGTCCCGAGTACATCACCCAGCTACTCTCTACCTATCACCCAGCTAATAAATTAGTCTGCGGCTTCAACTACCGCAGAAGAAAAACCTTCTTCAAGTCCTCTAATGGTAGCTTATCCAGACTTTGAGCAAAAACCCGAAACCTGGCTGAAAAACTATTGGAAAACTTGATCCAAACCGCCTGCCTATGGAGGAAGCGCCCCTGATCAACAGGGATGTCCGCCTTATAAACATCGCGCAGCTCGCCTACCAAATCAAAAACCATTTGACGATAAACACTCACGCAATCATCAACTACAAACCAGTTCTGATTTTACGGAGGATATCCTTACTAACGGTAACATCAATGTTGGTACCATGGCCCTTCGTTCGTTAACCGTGCCGGCGTATGTAGCCAACGCGCCTGCAGCATTAAAAACAGCGCGATGAAGCTTTTGATTAGTTCCCCCCATCGACCGTGACCTCACCGTACGAAAGAGGCGATTATTTAGCGTTCGCATCAACACCTATCAAAATTGGATCACCTGCTCTTAGTCTAGATCTTTTAAAATGCTGTTAAGTGGAGTCTCTGTACTGAAAGTACGAGCTTACAAAAAGAAGGTCCAAAAACATTACACTAGCTTGACAACGACATGATGCGTGTCAGAGACCTACCTATGAAAACACTATCTAAAGACTTCCTGTCCAGAACGGCAGATTTACTGTCACCAACGAATACTTCTTCCAACCTTGTAAACCTGGCAAATAACCTTGACTACATGAGGGTGTTGTAGAAGAACAACATCGAGACTCCTTTTTATCTGTTTAGCCTCCGGAACTACTGTAAGGTATTAATTCAAAGGATGAATGAGGATGATGAGTATGAATGTGAATGAAGTGTAGTCTTGTACAATCTCAGGTCACCCACTTCTGAGAAGTGTGCCTAATTGAAACCCAGTCACCAAAGAACACCGGTATTCACGATCTAGTATTCAAATCCGTATAAAAATGTTTATCTTTACTAGGATTTGAACAATATCGAGACTCCGATTTTCGACAACCTCACGCAATTCAACTTGGACAACATATGCACTATGGGCATTTAGTTGACCGATTCTAACTATCAGGAGAATTGAAATACTACTCAGCTGTGTCCAATCTCAGGTCACCCACTTCTAAGAAGTGTGCCTAATTGAAACCCAGTCACCAAAGAACGCCGGTATCCACGATCTAGTATTCAAATCCGTATAAAAATGTTTATCATTACTAGGATTTGAACAACATCGAGACTCCGCTTTTCGACAACCTCACGCAATTCAGTTTCGACAACATAGGCACTCTGGGCATTTAGTTGATCGATGATAACTATCAAGAGAATTGAAATACTACTCAGCTGCGTTCAAGTAACAATCATACTCCCTGCTATTGAAGGAATGTCTATGACTTTTGCGCATTCTTTTGCAATTGAGGCAAGTGGGAGACTCTTTTTTCTGCGGACAGTTGCCCTGCTTATGGTCCTCCTCAACACAATGCGCGAACACCGACGTATTTTTACTGAACTTGGCCCTATGGCCAATTTGACAATATTTGCAGCATCGCTACACGTCAAGGTATTCCTTAATGCAACAGTACACGATGTTTAGAAACAACCTACCCTCAACCAGGAAATTTTTTAAGAGACCAGTCCCTACCTCGAACACTCCGTGTTACCGTTGATCATGATGCTTGCCAGTTTTGAAGACTAGCCTACACTCTTTGTTGGACGAAGCATCATACAGAACCATGTTCTGATCTCTGATGAAATATAGAACCTCCGCATCTGAAAGGCTGTGGTCGATGTCATACACGATGACACGTGACCTACATTTGGGCTCGCTTGGAGTCGAAGTTTACCTCAAGCTTTTGAACTGTTGGAAACTCGGCGATTACCCGAACTGTCTCCTTGTTTTCTACGACAACCACTAGACCCTTGCTGAACACTCTAACATCTCGAATTTTCAGGCCCTTCCGGTTGTCACGAAGGGCAACCTGGAATTCTTGTTTTAGCTGTTTGGAGCTCTTGGTTAGTCCTCTGCCTTGCTAACAAAGCACACTCCTCCCTTTTAGAAGTTTACTTCTAACTATATCCAGCTTAGCGCCTTGGCTGTGCTGGAGCTGGGACCGGATTTTGAACCACCTTGTCCTGAATTCTCGTCAAACGTGGAAGAATAGTCTTCTTCGCGCCAGCGCTTATGCTGCGCGGGCTGCAAAATCTCTTCGATGTAGTCCTGTTTGCCCTACACTTCTTCGACCAACGGGATAGAACTGCCAGATATGCCCTTCGCTTTCTTGAAACCAATTATTATATGACTGGGATCCCAGGTGAGTGGCCCTACTTCTATCACTGAACCCTCATCGTTACAAATTTTGAGGAGGTTGACGGTAAAAGTGGTGACCTCCTCTTCCGCCGGGACTTCCCTACCATTTGCTGGAAATCGTCCGGAGATTCCCTAGCTTGGCTAATACTGAATTAATGCTTGCTGTCTGATTCCGACTGCTCTGGATGGGCAAGCCCACAATGTGACAACTATTCGCAAGCGAGCTTCGGGCAGTCGGGAACCTTTTTTATTCCCCTGCCGAAAGTTCTAAGGTTCAAATCCTAGTAAAGGTAGTTATTTTTACACGGATCTGAATACTGGATCGTGAATACCGGTGTTCTTTGGAGGTTGGGTTTCAATTAACCACACTTCTCAGCAATAGTAGACCTGAGATTGTTGCAAGATTACACTTCATTCAGATTCATACACATCATCATTATTCATCCTCTAAAGTAATACCTTACGGTAGTTCCGGAAGCTGAAACAGGTGAAGAGAGTCCACCCACTCCTTATCTAGCCACGATGGGCTTTACCGGGGTCATCTTCATTCCTAACGTTGTTATTTCAGCAAAATGACAAATTTACTTATGCTAAATAAATTTCCATGGAAATAAAATGAATGCAACTGTATTAAATGCCGTCATGATCATCAAAGTTAGCGGCGGAAAAAACCGGGGAAAGAGATATTAAAAAAAAAAATAAATATATATATATATATGTATATATATATTAGGCAGCAACAATAGAATTACAATACTTTGAAATCACACCAATGATGACTCATGTGTATAGTTAAAGGCTGATGAGCGATATGGAAAACTTAGTCACTATTATCAATTTAAATAGGTTTCTTTTTCAATTTAATACGCTATATTTAGAGCGTAAATATCGATCTTAAAATTAAATTGTAGCCCTAATATTCACATTATTAGGGATACTAAGTAAATCTTTCTTATTAAGTATTATATTTAAAAATTTTGATTTAAATATTTTAAATAAATTTACCTATTTTCCATGTTATTTAACTTTTTTTTATTTTATTTTATTTATTTATTTTTTGTTTAACGTCCGGAACCACCATTACGGTATATAGGTATCCCTTAAAAATGATCTCATAGGGATATTAAAATAGAATTCCAAATATTCTAGATTCTGTTTAGCATTTATTCAACTTATTAAGTAAAAGAATGAAGGATTACTTCATTCAAATAAATTATTTGATAATGGAATATTTCTTTTAATTTATTAATTATTTATTATGAATTCATTATTTATTAATGAATTAATAATTTAAACAATTATTTGTTACAATGAATACATTGCTTCTTAGTTACAGTATATTCCTTCGAATTATCCTTTCCAACTGAATGATTACTTTGAATTATTTGACTATGTAGAGCATTATGAAGGGGTATAAATCCTGAGGATATAAGCCACACCTTAGCACAGCCTCTGTCAGAGTCCCTGATAGATTCATCTCACGTCATGAGCTAACGACAAGAGCCTTTGTAATACTGATGACAAGCATTACAAGATATTTAGCACTGTAAGGATACGTTTGTATGAGTGAAAAATTAAATCAAATACATAAATTAAAATTATTAATTTCAGCAAAAGGAAAAAACTATAAAAGGTTTTTTGTGTTCCTTTAAACAGTAGGTAATATTTACTTAACCTTTTTTGGGCAATTTTTAATAAAATGATTCTTATCAAGAAGAAATGATAATATGAAATGATAAATGATGAAGAAATGATAATAAGAATGAACAAAAACTAGACTCTCAAAATAACAATGTTCTTATTGCAACATAAATTTAAATTTGTTTAATTTGTTTGTTATAATTTGTTTTCAAAATTCCAAAATAAAAATATTGTCCTATAACAAAATGTAATTATCATAAATGGATAATAATTTATATTGGAAAGGTGGTTTACGTTAAGGTATTGTTGAAGATAGCAGGCCCTTACTTGGCTTGTTTGCCTATCCTACGGGGCTATGTAGATATTGATTGTTCCGCTAATGAGGACTGAGCAATCCACCAAGAGAGTTTGGGTTTCAATATCGTCTACTCAAATACTGCATGCATACAAACCATAAAATGTAATGAATTTCGTAATAGTTTTACCAACGATTACTTAAGTTGGCATTTTCTTTTGATAGCTAACTTAAATCTGTTCAAAACATACCCGTTTAATTTTATTAAATTTATATGTTAAGATACTAATAATGATTAAATAAGTATAAACGTTTGTGATAGTTGTGCATTAAGAAGATATAGAAAAAATCTCTGATATGATTTAGTTCTTTTTTTAATCTTGTCCTTATTAACAAAAAACTATTTATTGTCTATGGTGGTATTCAATATCTAACATGCATATTTATATGCATGTATTATTTCTACTTGATGAATGAGCTATTAAATAATTCAGAAAATATTAAAATAAATTAAAATGTTTCTCTAATCTCATTTCTAAGTTTGTAGATTAATCTCTTTAATAAAAGTATTCTTAAGAACATACATAAATAAAAAACACCAAACGGTGAATGGAGAATGGAGACTTTTACCAATTAAAGAAGTTTACAAAGAAATGGAATCAGCAGTAGATTATTTCAGGAAGAGAGAATATCCTTTTTTGGACATTTAATTAAAACCAACCCTAATAGATTAATAAGAAGAATAATAGAAAAAACCGGCAGATGGAAAGAACACCATTATGGATCACTGAAATTAAAAAAGATATGGAAGAACTTGGAATTACAATAGAAGATTTAAGAACAAAACATCATAAACTAAGCATACTTAAAAATAAAAATACAAGGTTTGAAGATAGAATAAAGAAAACATCACAAGTGGTTTGTTCGGATGAACTCAGGAGAGCTAGATCTGAAAGTATGAAAAAATACTGGGAAAAAATCAAGAAAAAAAAATGAAAAGAAAAGACAGACAAAAACTGGCTAAAGTGGTCCACTGTGTCCTAAAATCATTAAAAAAAAAAAGAAGTATTCTTACCATGAGATTATTTACATAAAATTTTTTTTGCGTGAAAAGTCAGAATATTTGTCAATATCGTATAGAAATGTTATAAAAAATTCTCCAATCATCAATTTTCTAAACATGGAAAATAACGTAAATTAATAATATTTTTTTCCAGTACTAATATTAAACTATCTTCATTATATGTTTTAGCTTTGAATCTGTAAGTCGTTCATAAATCTAGTTAAAAAAACGAATACTGTTGAATCCTTAAGGTCCAATTCCTCTGTAATGAGATTTTCAGATAGATACCAATATATCAATCAACTCACTTCATTTAATGCTATAATGTAGGAACTGTACGTTAACCATTCAAAGAATACACCGTTATCCAAGTACATCTGTTTATAATTACAATCTCTATTTTTATGTTTTGGCACCACGGTTTTCTAATTAGCTGGAAGCTTACAAACATATTTTATTTATTTTTCAAATAGGTACGTTGCAATCTGTTCAACTAGTGAATAATAACTAACCCATCCACGGCCCAGTGAAATGAGCATTACATGAATAATTAACTAAAAAGGCTTGGTACTTAAAAAAAAAAAAAATCAAATATAATAAAAAGAAAATAGATTTAGTTCTTTTAAATGATGGCTCAGAAACTTTTTTTAATGCCAGAGATGGATCGATGTCCTGAATAGATTTAGCCACTGTATAGATTTAGCCTGTATAGATTTAAGTGTGCCAATATCACCGAGATACTCCTTTCACGTTTTAGATGATTTGTATGGAACCGATCATTTTCTGGTGCAAATTACAACTGACATTGAGAGGAAAATATATCCCATCCCTAAAAGATGGATGTCAGAAAAGGTAGATTGGACGAGCTTCACTGCTGATACGGTACTCCCACAAACAACTGGAGTTATCGAAGTTGACTCTGACAGCATAACAAATGCTATACTCGATTCAGCGTCAAGGTGCAGTCCCAGAATATCAGGGAACTAAAGAAAAGACCAGTTCCGTGGTGGAACGATGAAATCAGTGAAGCAATTAAAAGAAAGAAAAAAGCATATAAAGCTTTTAAGAAACGTCCAACATCAGAAAATCTAATTGGCTTCAGAAAATACAGAGCCTATGCCAAAATAATGGTGATAGACGCTAAAAAACGATCCTGGCAGCAATACGTGTGATCCATTGGCAGGAAGTTCGACGTAATACACAACAGCGGAATAAGGTACGCCACAGGTGCATTCCGTACAAGTCCGGCGTCTAGTCTAATGTCAGAAGCCGGAATAACACCACTGCGTTATAGAAAGGAGATCTTTGTAGAGTTGGGAAGAGAAATTTTGGAACGTGTTTGTTTTGTGAAGATATTGATACTGCTGAACATATCTTATGCTATTGCCAGAATGGCAGCAACAAAGAATAACTGTCAGTAGAGGCAGTTCTACCAGTTCCGTCTTTTGAAGCGGTGAAGATAGTCATTAAAGACCTTGAGGATCTGGGAGCGATAGTAATCTACCTCTCCATGATCCCACTCCAGCCAGGAGCTCAGAGCCGGAATTAGACGTCTTGTCCACACCGCCACCAATACCTCGCTCCAGATCGTTTGCCATTCCTCGTGAAGCAGGGCTTCTCCTCGCGACATTCCATGCGATACTCATGACCGTTGTTTCGCGATCAGACGAATGGGGTGGAGTGCCCGAGAGTACCCCCACCGCAAGCGTTGAGACCGTCCTATAGCAATTCACGATTTTTATGAACCCCCATTTTTTGCACCATTGGAGCTTGATGGCATTCCTCTTCTTCAAATAAGGAGGTTCCCAGACAGGTATGAGATACTCCCCTGGGTTGAGCAATACTTAATTGTAGGTCCGACCCAGGGGAGAGGGGAAGAAAAAAAAAAGAAAGTTAACTGATTAGTCAATCTTCCTTATAGTAAGAATGACTAAGATGATATACATACACCTTTCTATAGCCCTAATATTTCTCTCTCTGTTTCTAATATTGTAATTATTAGGTTTATAATAATTTTATCGTAGGTTTATAATTTTATTTTCATGGCTCATTGGTATGATTATATAATGGTTAAATAATTAAACCCACTTACCAACAACTTTAAAAATTTAGTCCAAGCGTTTTCAGAACGGAAATTATTTTATCATCAAGAATTCAGAAATATTTTTTTAATTTTATTAAAAGTAGAAAATCATAGTCTTTCAAAAATGTTTCTGTAAATTATATAATGGTTGTCTTCATAGATAGTGATATATTGAATAAAAAGGTTCTATAATAACTATGAGGTGAGTTGACCATAACGTTCCATTTCCAATTTGTCATAACAGTGGAGACATTTACAATGACAGGACATAAGTCGACATAATTTTAAACACATTACTACCACCGTTATAGAATTTACATAAACATTCACAAAGACTATGAAGTTTTAATTTTAAGAAAGTTAAAATGCATATATTTGAGCTCCTGATGATGGTATAATTACGTTATGAAAGCGCTTGGACTAAATTTTTAAAATTGTTGGTAAGTGGGTTTAATTATTTAATAATTATTAGATTTTTCTAATTTTAAATTAGATTTAAATTTCTATTAAATTTTTTCATTACACTAAGATCTCTGCTAACGTATTAAATATAGGTAGAAAATAAAGCAATAAGTGGAAAAATTGATTGTTTAAAATAAATATATTCTGCTGCCAGAATTCAATTTGCAACTCTACTTATTGATTACATTTGTTTCTTTTATGTAATTTTTATTTCTTTTAAGTTTTTCGTGGCATTTCTTTTATACTGATGTTATAGTTTTTGTTCAACCAATCTTTATTTAAAAAAAATATATTTTATGCTTTCGTTTTCTTTATCCTACTTTTAAACTGTTGTAATTATTTTATGTAATTACAATAAATAAAAATTAATTTTAACTCGATGAATATACAAAAACTTTATATTTATAAAGTTAATTCACTCAAAATGTATATTAAACAATAAAACGTAGATTTCTAATCTAATAATAGTAAAATAATAATAATTAATAAAAAAACAAAAAAACTAATGATGCAGAGGATGAAAATTGTATAAAAAATTAATAAAAATGGTATGGAAGGATTAAATACACATCA
>JAAAKQ030226405.1:0-11360 GCA_010016005.3 Zanna intricata | reverse complement strand
TTAGATATAGAATCCGTTTCCGAGAGATTGTCGTGCAGTTTTGATACACCTGTATATATATATATATATATATATATATAAGTTTATTTTTATTTATTTTTTTGTTATTAGCATTTCACTATGACAGAGTGTATAAAAATTACCTGCATCATAATTATATAAAAAAAATGTATTTATAATAAAATATTTGTTATAAAATGAGAGGAAATAAAAACCACACGCATACTGATGATGCAATGGTGTTTCTATAGGGGCTTTACGACTACAAAATAATATTTTTGATTTGTTTTCACATTTTGCAGATATATCCAACCAATTTGTATATTATTCATTATTAAAAAATCAATAATAATTTTTTTCATGCAAAATAATGTTTTTTTTTTTTTAATTGTAAAATCAGTACAACGGAAATAAACAGCAACATTTATTAATTATTTTTTTTATAACCCCATTTGTAATTTCCTTTTATTTTTGTCGTTTTTTTTTTTTTTTACTATCAATAATATATCTTCTGAAGCCTGATGTGGAAAATGATATACAAAACTTTTAGCTTAAGACATTTTGCCCAGAATACCAGTTATCTAGACTGGATAGGTGGATTTTCTCAATGACGAAAATTATTATTAATATTCTGTAATTTTATTCATTACTTCTCATTTTTTGGGAAGAAGATTATAGTTATACTTGTTTATTGAAAACAATGGCATCATCTGTCAACACTATAGAAAAAAAATTTAAAAAAACATATAGGTATTGTATACATTTTGTTACATTTCAACATCTGTCATTTTCGTTCATATAGGAATGTTTTGTAATTATTATTTATTGTAATACACTACAATACTTACAGTACAGTACAATACTGTACTTATAGTACAGTAAAATACTTTTTTTTTGCAGATAATTATAAATTTTTGCATTTTTACCCAATATATATTTAAACTGACTAACTTTGTCATACATTTCCTGATCTCCGTGGTAGTGTCTCTGACTTTAATCCTTGGGGGGGGGGTTCGTATCCCGCTCAGATATGGCACTTTTTATAAAGTAAAAATTCTGTTTTCAAATTCCACGTACAAGCTTCAAAATTACTTTATCAAGCAGAAAATTCCGGATTAAGAAGACACAAAGAAAATAATTATTTAGAAACTTTCAGATAGTTCATTGAAAACCTCCGGTAACAGTTTGGTCCAAGCAGAATGATTAATTTTAAAATTACCACAATTAATAAATAGTATTAACCGTTTAGCCATTTACGTATAAAATTTACTTTTTTTAAAGTATGGCCATTAAGCTACTTAAGAATTGTTTTTTTTAACCATTTTAGTGTAAATTATTAAATATTAGCTTAGAATTTCATTATACCTTATTTATTTGTAACTGTTAAATTTCAGATACTCTAAATGTATTTCAACAAACCACAAGGTGATGAAATGGTAAATAATAAAAATTCAAATCTTATTCGGGAAAATTCGCAAGATCAAATGTTTTAGAAGCTAGCTACTAAACCAACAGGCCGATCTTAACTTCAGTTAAATCATTAAAACGATAAAATTCTGGTTCGAATGTCTGCCTGTAGGTCTATTCGATAAAAATAGTAGTGGAAATTATAAACTAAATATTACAGAAAACACAACTATTTGAAACCCACACAAAAGAAAGTTATAACATTTTTAACTAAAATTGTATGATTTTATACGATTTTTTTTTTTTATACTATTCTGTTTACAAAAAATTTGTATTATACTATAATATTTTTATTTAATTTTTAATTTGTTCTGTACGATTTTACCCTGGAAAGTATTTAAAATTTCCAGATTTTATCACAATTATTATTCAGTTACTTTAAATTTTCAGACTCTCACAGCCAAATGTATAACAAAAAATTATTATTTTTTATCCTAACTATTCATCTTAAACATCCAAAAACTAAGTGCTAACAAAATTAAGAAATGTCTGCTCGTATGTTCCCAAATACCAACTGAACATCCCGGTCAGGCATGGCATTTTTCACACACGCTACAATTCGTTCATCTCATCCTCTAAAGATATAACCTAACGGTGGTTCCAGAGGTGAAACAAAAAAAAAACCAACTGAACAGGAATAAAATTTCTAAGCAGAAAAGTATATAAATGAATTTTCTTTTAGCTTTTTCTTTTCATTATTTAAATAACTAGATTATTAATTAAACTCGTATGATGTCTGCTGTTTCTATGTATTTGCAAGAGAATAAAAATTTACAACAATTTTTTTCTTTAATTATTCTAATGATGTTGTCATTATTCAAACGATAATACTGATGTCATTTTTTTTCAAAGTATAATACGAGAAAATTTTAGAAAATTAAATTAAAAATCAATCCTCGGTTTACAGTAAGCCATACGCACATGTACACTACCAGTAAGCGTTTATATACAGTACTGTACTTTCAATATTTTTTAAAGACTTATCTTTTCCGCCTTTTTTTTAAACGATTTTTTACTGTAAGAGAAAGATGTTTTGTAGATGTTTTAAATTAAAATTGAAAATTGAAAAATATAAAATAAAATAAACACCCTTTAAAAGCTTTTATAAAAAAAAAAAAATCACAAAAAATGATATAAAAAATACTTTCTCAATTGCTTTTTTTTCATTTTAAATTTTAGCTTTTTAATTTGAAACAAATTAAAGGCTAGTTAATTATATGATGCCAACTTCTAAAAAAAAAAAAAAAAATATGATTATAATTGGAAAAAAAATTAGCAATACGTTTTAAATCGGTTATATATATATTATATAATGATATTATTGATTTTTTCTGTTTCAATTATACGACCTTTTCAAAATTACAAATTCTCATTTTTTTTAGATTTCGAAACTTCAAATGTGATTAACTAAAGACATTTGAAAGGTAAGTTTAAATATATATATATGAAATATAGGCTAAGGTTTATATACCTATTTATAAAATGTAAGTGTGGGATACAAGTAAAGAGCAGAGATTTTCCCCTCTAACGATGTAAGTGATACTACTATTAAAAGGGACAGCTAACCTCTTGCCATCTCAATGACGACTATCTGTTTAGCAATGGTAAAAGGGAGGCCGCAAATGGTTTAATCAAAGTAGATTTTCTATACCGAAAATCTCCCCCATATTGCCTACTACGGATCAAATCACACAATTCCAAGTCCGGTATACAGGGATTAAATTTAAAACCGTTATCAGGCAACTTTTTTTTTGCTTTTTATTTTATTTAACGCCTTTAATAAAATATCGGTTGTTTATTTTAATCTTTATTTTATCTTATGATACATGATTAACAAATATGTTATTTTTTATTACGTTACAGATATTTTGAAACTTCTATTATTCTGTACTGTTTCATAAACAGTAAAGGTCTGAGTGGATGGCAAAAAAGGAAACCTATCATAAAATATTCGTTTAGTCACGTTTAAATTTTAATAAATAAATTAACACAAGATTACATAGGAGTCAGAATATTAACCAGAACTACTTCATTTAACGTATTCCAGTCAACCATTCCGCCGACTTCCATGGCGGAATGATAGTTTCTCGGCCTTTCATCCGGAGGTCCTAGGTTCGAATCCCGGTTAGGACGGCATTTTTCATACGCTTCAAAATTTTACTTCCATATCGTACGAGTAAACTTCCAGCTTGTGACGAAATCATCAAGAAAAAAATTTTTCTTAACACACATCTAATTTTGTTAATTTTTTGGATAGGGAGAAAGTAACTTTCTCTGTAAAGTATCGTAAACATTCTTCCTCGAGTAACACTTTTGTATATGTGAAAATATAAGGAAAACTAATTCCATTAAATATTTACGCTTAATTATAAATTATGAATTAAGCTGGAAGCCATATATACTGAAATTAAAGAAAAAATTCTTATTATACTCATATAAATTTTTTCAATTTACAACTTTATTATGGTCGAAAATGGTTGGTTTATATAATAATGCACTTATTAAATCTAGACTCGAATTTTGAATCGAATGTTGGGCAGGCTTTTATAAATCTCATTTGACAAGTGTGGAAATAACATAAAAAAGAATAAATAGTAATATGGATTTCAAAAGCAATTTCAACCCATCTCTTGAGGTTTTCAAAAAACTGAATATGTTACCCGTAAAGAATCTATACATATAAAAAGAATAAAAGTATTTTCAATAATTTTAAAGATCATAAAATAAAAAAATACATACAATACAATAAATATGGATGCAGAAAATACACAAATCTCTGCTTTATTTAAAGAACCGTTTCGAAAATCATTTGTTTATTTAGGATCTAAAATTTATAACATGTTAAACAATAACAAAAAGCGTATAACTATTGAAAATATCTTCATTAAAGAGGTGAAGAAATGAGTTTCCAGTATTCAGAACATAGGTGTTTTGATTTCGAAATTAGAATGAATAAATTTTACATAGAACTAATAAAATTAAAATGACGTTCAAAACTTACATTATGATCAAGGTTTTGTACTACTGTTGGTAATCGAACCACACACCGCCTTATATATAATGATTACTAATATGAACTAGACTCTATGTGACCAACTTTAGATTAATTATATTTATATTAGGATATATTGTAAGACTCATTTATGTATTATTACCTTTGACACTGGAACATTTATGTTGCTCTAGGTATTTCAGAGAATGGAACTTTGTATATCGTTTGGTAAAATTATTATTCGAATTACTGGTAATTAAACTCCATAATGAAATAGCGAGTAATATTTACTTTTTTTGTTATAATTTTATTGACATAGCTTGGTACGTTTCCTTCTTTCTGTTTTTTGTTAATTTATTAACCTCAGAATAATCATTATATTCTACATTTATTGGTTTTTTTTTTATTATTATTTTATTTTAAATTTTAATTCCAACTATTTCTTCTCTTCAGTTTTTACCTCCTACACTCATCTTTTTTTATCAAGTTAAATAAAATTGTTTATCTTAGTGTTTGGCCTACTTATCAGGTCGTTTCTTTATAAGATTTTGCCACAAATTTATCTTTATTTTGTCTTCTCTTTCTTTTTATTTTGTACTTTATTTCAACATACATTTTATTTTTAACGTCTTTTTTTTGTTGGGAGAATCAAAAATTTAAAAAACCTCTATTCTTTTACTTTCGTCTCCTTTTGTCAATATCTCTCGTACGTAAATTTACTCCACAAAAATATTTTTAAGAGTATCTGTTTACTTCTTAGAAATGTAATCGATGATAGCATAATTCTTTTTTATTCTAAAGTTTTCTTTATTTCTATTAGTAAACTTTTGATATAAAATTACTTTATCCACCTTTTGTAATTTTACTACCTACAAAAAATAATTTCTCTCATATTTGGAACATTTTGTTTCCCCTATCCTAGTATTAGATTTACTATTATTTTCCTTTCTGTAAAATTTCATTATGTTTTTTAAACATTTATTTATTTTCAAACTTAATTTCTCCTCGGTAAAAATACATGCCATTCATAATTTCTCTTACTTAGTTTCTTACAGAAACTAATATTTTTTGCCAAAAGAAAATTTCATATTCATTTAACATAGCCAGTATTTTCTCTACGTTTAAATTTGACTTTCAATTTCTGAATTGTCAAACAACGGAGATAGATTATATTCTTATTTTACCCTTATCTGAATCGTAGCTCGCCTTTCTTCATTTTTTACTCGTTTATCACGCTTTATCGTTCAATAAGGAATACATAAAATTTCTAATATATTATAAAATCATAATATCCGGTTACTGGATTATTTCTCCAACTTGGCGGTTGTTAATATCAATATTTCCTTCTAATTTTAATTATTTCCAGATGAAAACCTTGCAAAGTTTTAGGGGAGGGGGAGAAACGAGAAAGTAACATTAACTCTAACAGAAATGTTTATAAAAATTAAAAATATATATTTTAATCATTAATTTGATTTTTTTTTTATTATTCTTAATTATATTTTAACAGTAATATTTCATTATTCTTATAATTATTTATTTTTCCCTTAGAAATTGACGAAAGTTTTAAATTATCCTAAAACTAAATATTATTCAGATAATTATTCCTAAAAGTAATTCATTAAAGATAAACAACGTTACATAGTCAAACATAATAGGCCAACAGTAAACAGTGTAATTAGCTATTAACTAAAAAATGAAAAAGCAAACACTATATAACTAAAAAGACGCATGTAATAAAAAATTCTTAATTCCATGCATTTTATAAATAAGTATATCATTTTTATGTACATATATACTGAACCTAAAATAAGACAAGGTACAGATAATAAAATTATATTATTAAAATTACTGTTTTTCATAGTAGAGATAATAATTTATTTATTTTTTAATCGTAAACTGTTGTGAATGTTTTATAATGTTTGCCTAGAAGAGAGCAAACTATTGTTTTAATCGGAGACAACGTAGTAGTTATAATTATTATAACTTAATAAAGAATAGAAGCAAAGGTTGTGTTATCTTGTACAAACAAACCGACTATACTTAAAACCCGATGATTTAGTGCAATATATTTAAAATCATAAGGTACAAGCATTACTTGAGTCAACTGATATTTAACATTTTTATCTCGAAGTTGATTCAACGAACAAACAAACATACTTAAACCCGTTGTTTCAAATATAATTAATATATAATCTATATTACACGTAAAAAAAAAAAAAAAAAAAATTAACCATCTATGTATTTTACTTCAAAGTAAATTATATCTCAACACGTTACTTTATTAATTAAGTATTCGTTTAAATAAAAATTTATTCGGAAAAAAGAAACAATTTTCCACTAACTTTTATTAATGCAGCATAACATAGACTACGGATAATTTTTTCCCTTTATTATATATAAAATGGTGTACGACCAACCAATTACAATGAATATCTTTTCAGTGGATTAATTTTTTACATTTACTTAATAAGAAACTTTATTTTCATATTTTTATTCTCGATTTTAACCTCTGAAAAACTATGTTCTAATTTTTATTTCTTTATATATTTCTCTTTGATCAGAAAATAAAAACATTATTTATTTATTTACCAAGAATTAAAATGATTTAATTCTAAAACTAACTCATTTTAACATCATAAAATTTAGAAATAACACAAATAATTATACAAATATTTTTTTTTGATAATTAAAAAATTTAGGGTAAAATGCTCAGACATGGTTACTTCGGAATTAATAAATTTTTTTTTTCTTTTTAATTTATAAATATTTGTAAATGTCTTCTTTCTGTTTTAATTAATTAATTAATTTGTTTCTTATTTATTAAATAAATAAAAATTTGGTTTTTCTGTAAAAAAAAACAAATTGAAAACGTTCTGTTTTTAAAAACATCGAGTAAATAGTCTTTATAACATGGCGAAATTTCTATTAAACCACTTGAATGTAAAAAATAAATATTATTATCAATCAAATATTTACTACGATGATGTGGTTATTAAAAAGAATATAAAGTCCTAAATTTTCTATTACTTGACTTCTATCAAATTTAAATTTCGTATAAATAATTTTTTTGGTAGGAATTATTTTTCGCGAAATTTATTTCACAATTTTTTTAGAATTACCACGAAAAAATCACGTGGTTTAAAGAAAATTTCATTTTCATAAATTTTTAAATATTTTCAGTTAATTTTGAGATATTAAATTTTTTTTAAGACGATTTCTATCGGTGATTTTGATTTTTTTAGCTTTACAGAAATATTTACGTTGTTATAACTGTGAAATGGAGAAAAAATAAGTACGCCAGATTTTTAATTATTGACGCAAAAAATTATATTTTATGTTTTTCAATAAGGTTAATGCTATGTATATATCTTTACAAATAGATATTTCTATTATTAAAAATATTATGTAGCCATCGGATACGTAATAAGGGTTTTGAATAGGTCCTTTGGAAATCAACCCCCACCCACCTATACCACATAACAAGGTTACATTAGCTTTACAACTCCTAGAATTGTCGGCATTGATTTAGAAATGTTTGATCTAAATGCAAACAATCCAAAGTGGAATAGAAGGGATCAAGAATAAAGAAAAGAGACGACAATTTACACCACAAAAGACTAGAGTAAAACACCCTTTTCACGCCTGCAAACTTCCACGTCCAGAATCCCGTTTTACCAGGGAAACTTTTATCCGGACTGGAAAAAATCGTACAATACTGATCAAACATTTTGCGTTGACCTGTTATAATATTTCCGAAAAAACTCTCATATTCCTTTAAATAAAAAAGCTGACAACATGTTGTAGGACTTTACCGTCATCCGGCAAAAGCCGCGTTCCGGGAGAGTCCTGCAACTTTGGGATATTTCTGATACACGGCTTTTATACACATACACACGCAACTTAATTACAAATATTTATCATTTTATTTAAATATAATATTTTTCCGTTTATATATTTCAATGATTCAAACTAAAGCGCGCGTGCGCATACTGTACTTAATTCACGCGGATGTTGCGGTACTAGCGGTGATGGTTTGGTACCAACTAAATTAATGTAATTTCACAACTTACAATACATTACATTAGAACAAATTTCACTTGTAAAGTCGGCAGACAGCCGCGAGGATAACGCACCAGGTACCGAGTCAACCGGGCGATCGAGTTCGAGACTCAGCCAAACCAATTTATTGTTATTATTCACTTATTTAAGTCTACTGCTCACATGTAATGTCACAATATAGTTTATTGAATTTTTGGGGGATACAATTTTCCAAAAAAAAAATTTTTTTGTAAATATTGTTATTTTTTAATTGTTAACAAATGTAGTTAAGAAAAGTATGACCTTAGTTAGGCGAAATCTCGAAATACTAAGGGTTACCTTGTTCTTGTTCTTTATTAAGTTGAAACTTTAATGGCATCAATGCCTTATATGTAGAAGTAATCTGATCCCAAGTTCGGTCAAAATCGATCCAATTGTTTGGGAGATATAAGGTAATTTAGAAGCCGACATCGAACGCACACACATTCGAACACATTTGCAGAATTAACATCCGGTTTTTCTTTGGTTTCTGGGATTCCTTAGATATCAAAATATCTAAACCCAGTGAAAACCGCATATGCCCAAATTGGTCCGATTACAATATTTCCCCTTCTAGAGCTCTGCTACAGCGATTTGTAGACGGGAAAGTAAAATTAACAGCCGCTCGAGAATAGATTCAGAATTTCTAAAAAAAATCTACCTTCCCGGTTCGGGAAAATTGTGTGGCATATAGAAATTTCAGTAGATAAATTTTACTGAACTATAAACTATTGAGAGAGTTCTCCGGTGGACAGGTAATAGTTGCTATTTCGCAATATTTTTAGTGGTTTTTTATTGAAATTGATTAATGAGTTTTTAAAAAGAATTTACAGGCATATTTTGCAAACAAAGTTATTAGGTACATAGACAGTTTAATTTTAGTTGAATGATAATTAAAAATATTTAAGATTTGCAGTCGAAACTTTTTTTTTTCATAAAATTCTTTTTATACTTCTTAAATGTTGTTGAAATATCCGTTAAAAATGTTATTAACATTTTTTCTAAAAAATAATACAACGGTTTTTAGACATGTTCAATATCTTAAATAATTCTGAATCACTAAAAACAGATATTCAATTAAAATAAATAGAAACAACAATAACTTTTTAAAAAATTTATGAAATATTAGCATTCAATAAGATTTTTAAAATGCAACACTTTCCAAGGTACAATATTATTACAAAAATTATCCAAAAAAAAAAAATCAAGATTATTTTATATGTTTAAATGTATGAACCTATCAGACTCTTATAATTTACAAACTTAAATTATAGATTTAAACCTAAATTAATTTACAAATTTTTTGCACTATCATAAAAAATCACACTCATAATTATAAAAAAAAAAACAGATCTGTTGTATGAACTGTGTTTTGATAAATTAAAGTTTGAAGTTAACTGTTTTAAATTATATACCTACACTATTTTTAATCAAATTTCTTTAAATTTTTTTCTGGAATTATAGTCTTATTAAAAATTTAAGAAACCGATAGGTTGGTTTACTAGTAAACTAGTCGTCGTAAATCAATTTATAAAGATAATTGAGTTTCTCAGATTCAAATCCTAATAAAGATAATTGCTTTTATACGGATTTTAAAACTAGATAGTGAATACCGGTGATTTTTTTATCGTTGGGTTTCAATTAACCAAATGTCTAAGTAATGATCGGTTTGAGTTTTTTCAAAATTAACGTTTACCGGTACAATTACATTATATTGATAAGTCGCTAATGATTTTAATTGTTGATGGGATTATAAATGAGAATATTAAAAAAATTTATAATAACAAACCCAACGAATTCTTTTGGCTTTTTTTAATTCAATTTTGAATATTTGATTTAAATTAAAAAAAAAAAAAATACCTCTTTGTAAAATTAATGCTCAGGGTAAGAAATTAATGTTTTTATAAATTATCATTTAATTTTTTTCGGGAAATGAAAGGCAAAAACATACTAGTACGAAATAAAAAATTGAGTCCAGTCCTTTCCAACGTCTTTGAATGGTGTATCGTCTTGTACGATTACTAAACCTTTATACAGATTGGTCCACGAAGAATGTAACTAATTTTCAGGACACTTTATATTGGTGAAAGTAAAGAAGTGAATTCATATAACCATAGGTTCGCATATATGCTTTGTTAGCGAGTGTCGGCTAGCGAAAGATTTCGCTATGATTTCTGCAGTTTCCGTAAAATTAAGCCAAATTGTAATTCTTGGAGACAAAAGTAATGGGTAAATTTAGTTTAGATATGCAATCTAATCTTAAAAAATTAAATCCCAAAATAATATGTTTATTAGTTTTCGAGAAATCTGGAGGAAAATATAAAAGATTGGGGGGTCACTATTTTATATTTCTCATAAAATAACTTTGTCAAATGGGTAATAAACACAAAAGTTTAAAAATAAAAATAAAAAACTTGTAGAGAATTTAATTCTGAGGATAGCTGAATGAATAAAGCCACATAAATTAAATACAAACGTAAAACTTTTGATGTTTATTAAAAATAAAACATACCTAGTTAAAAATCTACCAAATTTTATGTTTATTATCTAATTAACAAAGTTATTTTACGCCAATAACAACTGGGCTGTGTTTCATCTAAAGGCGGTAAATAGTGTCATTTTTTTTGTTTAACCTCCGGAACCACCGTTAGGTTATATCTTCAGAGGATAATGTGTCGAGTTAATGTGTTTTTAGGTAGAGTAACATAATCTTTTTATTTAATATAAACTGATTTTGTTTTAATCATTACTGTGTTTTTACAACATAGGAATTTATTTTAATTGCTGCTGCATTAGATGTCATTTTGATTTTGATTTTTTT
>JAAAKQ030226394.1:0-11361 GCA_010016005.3 Zanna intricata | reverse complement strand
AAATAAAAATTACATAGGAATAAGTATAAGTAATTCATGTTACAGAAAAAAATTTTTTTTTGTAGACCAGTGTAATTATAGCTTGGTCAATTATTACTCGTAACCAAAACCTAATTTGAAACCTAACATATTTCTTTAGGTCGAACTCGATTTCGAGTCGAACTTATACAGTACGTTACTCTTCGTGTCTTTGAGAGCTTTCTGGCGTAAATTCACCTCGTCTTCGATCATAACATTAGCCGTTGCTTTATGTCGGTATTTATTACTATTTATCTCAAATTTTTATTTTACGAGTAAGATCATTTTGCATTCAATCTTGTTATTTTCATTTTTTAAACATTAATTTAATTAATCTGTCAGTTTTGAAAATTAGTTTTATATATATATATATATAGAGAGAGAGAGAGAGAGAGAGAGTGTGTGTGTTGTAAATGTTTTGGTTATATTTCGTCGATATATCCTCATGTTATGAGATAAAATTGTAATTTTAAACTGATTTTGCATAATTTTGCTCACGGCAAAATTTAATGTATTGGAATATCTATTTTTCATTATAATACCGCATTTTTATTTTTTCATTTAATTATAGTAAGCCCTTCCACATCTTAGTACTATTTTAATTTTTTTTTTCTCTCTTTCTCGTTTACATCAATTTTAAATTCATTTTCTTCTTAAACGGTTTCTTTTTATTTTTATCATTAATATATTTAACCGTAATATTTAAATATTATTTGATATCAAATGCGATGACATTGATCTCAATGATTAAAAAATAAAGGGTACTTACGACATATGTGTGTTCGTGTTGTTTTAAATGAGTTAAATTTTAGCAAACTCGTTACATTTTTTTCACCTCTTTTGTTCGATTAATTATTTTTTTATCAGGAATATTTTATAAAGGATGTAACTCATTATAATTTTAATCTTAGATTATCTGACAGTTTTACCTCGATTGATTTTTTTTTTTTTTTTTTAATAAAGAAAAAGAACAACTTTTTATACGGATGTATTTAATGAGATTATTTCCTTAATTTTTTATTCTTTATTTAATTTAAATAATGTACATGATTTTTAATAAATGTTTAATTTTTTTTTAAGATTAACTTTTTATATGTTTACTAAATATAGATCGAGTTATCTAGAATTTCTTATTAAGTGTTTCTTTACTTCAATTATTTATTAATTTTTTCTTTTATATTTACGGATTTATTTAGAAAAACATAAATAAATTAAACTGCGTTAAATTCGTATAAAAACAGTTTTTGGTAAATTTCTTCTAATTTTCTCAATTTATAAATATTTGAGTTTTGGGCCGTGGATTTTTCTTAAATCTCTTTTTCTCAATGTTTACTAGATTTTCTGAAAATATTTTTAAGCCTTCCGCACTATTTTACGCTTCCGGTAAAGCTTTAATTTTAGTTTTAATTTCCCGTTTTCGGATTAGGATTTTTTGCTGTAAATTAGCCGGCTTACGTCTAGCCAGGAAGCTCGGCCCTCGGCCACCACTTAATTCATTATCCTCAAGCTTGTGAGTATAATACTGAAATAACAGTTGAAGCCCGTTCAGTTTATTAAAAATATCAGGATATTGTAATTTATTCTGAGCAACAGTTCGGTCAGGACAGGGTTCAAAACTCTGAGCGATCTGAAGTATGTGGGTTTCAGAATAGTCGCTCCCCGTTTTAAAAATAATAATTCCCCATACTTCGTACAGGTAAAAAATTATTTTTTACGGTTCTTAGAATTATCCGACTAATATAACTCGTGAAGGTGACCGTCCTTAGTTTTGAATTTTTTATTTATTTATTACTTATTTTAATTATATGTTTTTTGTCAAGAAACCGAGACCTATTTCTTATAAAAAATTTAATCTCAGATACTGCAAGCAGTCTCCGAATTCGATTTGACCAAAAGTTTGGACATAGTAAGTTGAATATCGCCAAGGAAAGTAATCCATCCGGTCATTATCGTAAGCCATTAAAACCGGTACCGTAAGTCAGTTAAACGGCCACCATCTTGAAAAGGTGAAACATTTCGTATAGTCCAATATGTTCTTTTTAGGTATAAAGACTATGTTCGTACAAAATTTCAGCTCGGTTGGTTAAGTGGTTTAGCGAAAGAATAACCGACTCGAAGATTCACTAGATTTTTACATACATATATATTTATAATTTATGTAAAGTCGCGGCTTCTTCCGTGAGTTTTATATTTATATGAAAAAACATGTCCACTAGAAACTGATATCTCAGTTTAATTCACAAAAATTCGAAAAAGGTGAAATTCAGCTTTACCGTATTTCACCTTTTTAGAAGACGAATTTTGCTGAACGCAGAAATTGGTTTTTTAAATATTTATATTAGTATTATTTACGAGCTAGAACCGTCTGAATAAATCATTAATTTTAGAAGATATAGAATTATCTCAATATCTACATCTTCATATTTCACCTCCTAGGACACAAGATATAAAAAAAAACAAAAAAAAACAGAAATTTGTTTTTAGATATTTATTGAAAAACTTGTTTTTGAAAATCAAGCCGTCTCAGTTTTTAAAGCAAGCATTAAAAAAAAAAGTGGAATTCCGTTTCACCCGATTTCACTTCTTTAAAAGTAGCTTCGCAAATTCTTATCTTAGCATACCTCTATAAAACTAACATACCCTCTAAATTTCATGTTTGTAAATTTAATAATTTAGGCTTGGCGTCGATGAACAAATGAGTTAGTAAGTCACGACATTATAGTTAATAGATGTTAAGATGATAAAACTCTTTTTTGCGTGTGTGTTGTAGCTTATAATCCTTTTTCTAAGCATTTGAGGTCATTATTTCACCTAAATATTTAAATGTTTGAACTTTTTGATCGATTTTTCTTTTTAAATTTTTATCGTTTGGATTCTGTTTTTATTATTATAAAACCGTTTTTTTTTACGTATGAAATCTGTTACCAGTTTTTTGCATATTTTTCTAATTTTTTACTTTTGATTTTTGCCTCTGTAGTGTCTTTTTTAAAATTACTAGATCGGCAAACTTTTAAATCTTTTTTTTAATTTTCCCCCATTTTTATATTTAAAACACACTAAAACAATTTACATTTTACATTTAAAGTATTTGAATGTTTTATTCTATTCTTGAATTACTTCACTCCAAAGCAAAATTTGAAGAATGTCGGTGAGAAAGGCTTCGGTGATATTCCGCAACCTTTTCTCATTCCAGAATTTATTTCAAACGGTTTAGAAATTCCGCCTAAAAAATGAACTATTTAATGTCTTTCTTGTTTTTCGTTTCACCCGACTTGGGGGTCGTTAGATCAATCACTTTTTGGTCCATCATTATTTCATTCTTTCCGATTTTACTTTCCATTCTTGTTCGAAAAATTGTATCTTATGTTTAGTTTTGGTTTTGGCGGTTTCTCTGATTTGCTTTGCTATTAGATCTTTTTCTATTCGGTTGAATCTATCCGGATCGGTTTTTTTGTTGCGAAAATGATCAAAATTCGTTCGGTTAATCTGTTTGCGCTCATTCTGAGGATGTATCCGTAGAAGTCCATTCTTCTTTTTCATTATCTGACAGTTTTTCTACTTTTTGGTTTAGCGTTTCTTTTTTAATGCGGAATAGTTTGTCGTTTTGGAATTTGGGGCCTAGGATTTTTCTTAAAATTTTTCTTTCTTTGATCTTCAGACTCGACTAGGATGTAGTCGGTGATGAATAATGTTTAGGCTGCATACAGAGCTTTCGGTTTGATTACTGTGTTGTATCGTTGCATTTTTGCGTTCCAGAATAGAGATTTTTTGTTGTAGGTGTTTTTGATGAGTCAAATGACTAGTTGTTTTTGCTGGTTTCCGTTAAATTTTTCTCGGGAGCATTCCAGTCTATCCGCTCTCTGAGATATTTAAATTTGTTAAACGATTCCATCTTTTGTTCTTCAGTTTTAAGGTGCCTTGTTAGATTTTTTATGTTTGTCGTTATTTAGATCTTTTCGAAGGAGATTTTGAGACGTATTTTTTCCGCTTGTTTTTCAAGTTCTAGATTCTGTGTCGGTAAACAAATGCTAAACGGTTGATTTTGATGTCTTTGTTTTTTGTTCCTAGTCGGATTCCAGGATGGAATTTTCGGTTCCATATGTGTTAATGTTTTTATTTATTTTTTACTTTACCGACTTTTCGAAGAAAAGTACGGTCGCAACGGTGGGAGGGTTTGAAAATTAAATTTCTTTTACCTTTTTTGGTACGAGGAGTATGAAAATACTATTCGCTTAAATTGCGGTGTCCGTATATATGTAGATAAGAATTTTGTCTATGTACAAAAATTTTAAATACTAAAAATTTAAAATTTTGTCGTATGTACAAAACTTTTGTGGCTCGAAAAACAGCAAAATTACCGCAACAATTTCATTCAAATTTAGTCATGTTTAGTTTATGTGAAGTTGTGCGTGTGAAAATTTTATAAAGAATCGTCGAGTCATTCTTTAGTTAAGTTCAATTTAAGGTCGAACAAAGTTTAGCGGGTCAACTTAGCGCGGCTCGTTATGATGCTTCAAGTCTTGTGACGTTAACGTTTCATTATCTACGGTAACTATTGTTAGCAAAATTAAACCGAATTAAAAAAATATTAAAACCAAGTTAAATTAAATAAAAGTCTGTCTTCTTGAGCAGAACTGCGCAAGATTCCTTTTGTGTTGAAAAATTATTTTATTTTATTTTTTTTTTAATAAAATAATGGTTATAATAGATTATTACTATTTTGATTTATTTATTTATTGTAATTTTTCTCATTTACAAGTTAAAAATTTAAATCGACGATAAAGTGTAAGGTAAAATAAAAATAAGTCAACTTCGTTTGCATTATTCGTATTTTGTAATAAATTATATAAAATATCTTTTTCGGAGACGGAGATTTTTTTTTTTGTATTTCTCTATAAATTACTTATTTATATGGAAATTGTGCATATTTTCCATTTTATTTATCTCATTGATTCTGCTTAAAAAAAAATGCATTAAAAACGTAATATCGTGATGTCCTGTGAAAATAACTTACGACTTGAATTTAGTTTTAATTAAAAAATAAAAACCGATTGAATGAAGGCTTCACGAAATTTTTTTATGAATTTACTACTTTTTATATATATATAATTTTCTTATTTATTGATACTAAACGTTTGTTGTTTATATTATAAATATATATTTGTAGATGTTACAAAAGCGTAATAACTCAAGTTACAAAAACACCCCCAGCCGAGAAGAATTTAATCATTGGAGACGCATGCGGTCTTCTTATTTTTTTTATAATTGTAGTTCGTTTGTACTCAGATATACATAAGCGATAACGTTTTAAAATTTAATATATTTATGTTTATGTGTGTGTGTTTACGTTGAGAGATTTAAGTAGTGTTGTTATTTTTTATCAGTATATTAAAAAAAAAGATATAATCCATTATTCTTCCGTAGTTTGTGTTAGGAATACTCTTGCCAGTGTGTTATAATGCGTTATAAATGAAGCGATTTAAATAACAGCAGGAGGGTAACAACAGCGCATACGTTGCATATTCGTAACAACAAAGCGGTAATCTTAGCTTAAATAAGGTTTGTAACGATAAATCACTAACTTATATTTTCCGATAAGAAATTATTTAATATTTTAACAAATTATTTTAGTTTTTTTATTTTTAATTACATTCTGAAACCATCTCGCGTAGATAAAACGAAATACCAAACGTGTAATATTGACGCAGTAATGAGGTTATTTGTTTATAATTAAAATGATTTTACGTTTACAGACATTTTAAGTATATTCTCGTTTACATTTTAGGATGACTAAAAATAGAGCCTTGAAAGTATGAATTTTCAAAAAAGAAAAATAGCTCTATACGATGTGAAATATCTTTTAAAGATTTTATATATCATTATCGTTTATAATATTATAAAGTACTCTTAAGCGAAGAAGTAAATATATAACAGACTTACGAAGCGCATTACAGAAAGTAATGAAAAGCTTTATAAATTAGAGATTTAACCTTTAGCCTATTTAGCCTTTCTTACGATTCATGGAAAAAATGTAGACCCTGTTACAAGTAAGTTAAATAAAGTTTGTGGTGTAATTTTTTATTTTTTAAATATATTAATTAACGATGTATAATAATAAATATTATAGTACTAATTGAAGAACTTTTTTTTATTTTTTTTTTTACAAAAAAATAAATCGAATTATTTAATTTGTGTGTGCGCTCGCTCGCACGGGTGTGGGGGTGTGTTATGTGTGTGTGTGTATATTCATACATACACAATCTTTTTTTTTTTATTTATTATTTTTTAAATTTATATATATATATAAAATAGTAAATAAAAAAAAGAATGTTAAAATTGTCTTCATACATTCCCATATTATATTAGTGTAGTGGTTTCAAAAATAACAATAATAAAATTTACTGGAATGTTGTTTTACTATAACAGTTAAAAAACTAAATCTAAAATATATTTATAAACTCGTAAAATTATAATATTGGTAAGAAGTTACATTTCTGTGTAATCTTGTTAAAAAAAATAATAGTATAATGATTTAGTAAGCTTTTTTTATTTAAAAAAAATGTAAGATGCTACTGCAAAAAAAATTCCAGTAATCGGTATTTTAGGAAAGAATCTGATGTGGACACTACATTATTTCTTGTACTCTTATTTTTTTAAATGAAAAGTACATAAATTTTATTTCACTAATAACTTCTATTTTTTTTTCATATTTTTTACTGTTATTTCATTTTTATTTATCGTAAAGATTTATTTTACAATCAGGGGTAAATAATTATTAATGAAGCAATATATTTAAATTAAAAGAAAGAAATTTAAAAAAAAAATTAAAAGATAAAAGGGAAATGAAGTCTAATTCGAACCGATGCGACTTCCCTTGTAAGATTTGGGGATTTTGGTCTATTTCGGACACTTCTGGTTCAGTGGATTGCAATCAATAGGGAAGGTGTACAACTAGATGTTACAACAGTCCTAAATCCAAAATTTTAACATTCTACAGGAAATCGTTTTTCAGTTATACGAGATACGTAGTGACGGTCACGCCGAAACTAGTCAAAATGGATTCAGGGCTGGTGAAAACGGATGTTTTTCGTGGAGATCTGAAGGCCGAAATTTTTCGCGATCACAATATTTCCTTTACTTCATACGAGTAAATAAAAATAAAATTTAATTGATTATATAATAACTTAGGTTAATGTAGCATATTTTTACTTACAGATTAAATATATAACAGTTTTAAGTAGATAATTTTTTTAGTTTTCTTAAAAGTAGTAACATTTTATGTAATTTTTACTTCCTTGTACGAAGTAAAGGAAATGTTGTGCTCGCGAAAAATTTCGGTTTTCAGATCTCAACGAAAATATCCGTTTTCACCATCCCTGAATCCATTTTGACTAGTTTCGGCGTGACCGTCAGTACGTATCTCGCATAACTGAAAAAAAGATTTCCCTTAGAATGTTGAAATTTTGAATTTAGGACTGTTGTAACATCTAGTTTTACATTTTACCTATTGATTGAGACTGAACCAAAAGTGTCCAAAGCCCAAAATCGAAAAAAATTTGATCTTTGCTTAACTAAAGTAATAAGTTCTCATTGAGAACTTTTCAACGATATATCAAGTGATATTTATTTTCATCGGTTCCAGAGTTATAGCCGAATAAAACTTTAATTAATGAAATATTTGGGTTTTACAAGGGGAAGGCACATCGGTTCAAATCCCACTTCATTTCTTTCTTTTTTTTTAATTAAATATATCGATTTATTAATAAATATTAACCTTAAAAATTTTACAGCAAATAATAATTCAATAATAACATTTTAAAAAAATCAGTAGTTATTAATGAAATAAAATTTTATGTACTTTAAAAAATGTGTGTATATAATTTAATATGCGTACGGGGAATTCATGTGATGTCCACACCAGATTTTTTACAAAATAAACTGATAATTTGGTATATCAATATTCGGGTTAATATCGTTTTATCGATGTATCTTTAAGGTTAGATTTTCAACATGTTTGTGTTGCACCGAATGGTTCTAAATAGTATTAATATACCACGACCGGTAAAAAAATAGTTTTTAATTTGCGTTTCATTTTATTTTAATACAAGTATTTTAATACATACTTGTATTAAAATAAGCGTCATTAAGTATCAGCATAATTAAACATAAAATTGAATTTGTGCGATATTTTAGTATTTGATATAAGAAATTTAAATTAATGTCAACCTACCGCTTAGGGATTGGTTAGATTTTAAACTCTTCATGTATTTTAAGTTCATTATCATTTCTATGTATACTCGTGTGTGTCTGTGTATATATATATATATATATATTTATTTTTTTTTTTAACTTAGTTCATACCATTTTATAATCTTGATTAAAATAAAAGATAAAATTATTACAGTGATATTATATATATAAAAAAAAAAAATAATAATAATAATAATGCCTAATGGGATAAATAGTATGGAAACGAGAAGAGTCGATCTAACATTCACTTTGTAATCACTCGACCGAAAATTAAAGAATTTAATTAACGCTTACTGTTTTTGTTACCTTCTCGTTAGATCGCGCAGGAAGCTAAAAAATTTAGCTTATTAAACAAAAAGATATGAAAAAAGATAATTATAATAATGTTGCCGCTGTTCAAACCTGCGTGAGAACACCGACTTGGATTTATCTCGATCGGTTTCCGAAATCCTCGCCCGCCTGCTGTGTAGGTAGGCTGTTTTCTTGTTATTCGGAACGGACTGATACTACATACCGCTCGTTGAAGAGTAGCTGTTTCGCTTTTTAAGGGAATCCAATTAAATTCGACTGTTATGAGGTATCTTTTTTTTATATAACTGTTTAAGTTTATTTTACTATGAAATAGTAATAAATAAATAAAAATAAACTAACTAAGCGAGGAAGCTTTTCAATTTTAACATAAATGAATTTATCGGCTTAATTACTTTATTTTTATTATTATTATTATTATATTCTGACAAGTTATGTAAAGTTATCAGATCAGTTCTCATTTAAACTTGTTATATTCAACTTTTATCTGTGATTTTTTACATGTTTCATTTTCTTCCGTTTTTGTTTTAATTATTTTATTTACATACTTGTTTCACATTAACCTTCCAACTGACGACTGTAAAATTATACAATTAAATTCAAAACAAAGTTTTATTAACTATAAAATATTTACCGATTCAAATAAATTTAATCTCTCTTGAAAGAAATTTATATTTATTTTTTATATTATAATTAAGTTTATTTCTATTATTTTAGTTACAACGTACAAAGTGTTTCATGAAAAAAACGGTAAGAATTTTTTGATATTTACTACAAGTGAAAATAAAGAAAAAAATCTATACTTTGTTTTCGAGTTATAGATTACGAAAAATCCCTGATTTTTGGTTCGGAATAAAATGAAGCTATAAAAGAATAAAAATGAATAGCTACACTGGTAGTTTTGGAAATTAAATTGGATGATTTCAGATGACTTATCGACCTGAAAAACTGAAAAAAAATTAGGTCCCCGAACTATCTCTAGTAATTTTTGAGAACACTATATTAAAACATAGAACTAGGTGTCGGAAAAACATAATTTTAGGTGACATCATTAAATTGTCAGTTAGTAAATATAATGTACAACGAAATTTGAAGAAACTTTAATTCTGAGAAAATCAGTTGATTATGTAACATGCACTGAATATAAAGAAAATATTAAAAAAATGTGACTTATATCAAAACAAAAAAATAGACTGAATCGTTTTAAAATTAAAATCAGTTATTCTACTCTCGACCCTTTCTTTATTTAATTTTACAGGTCAAAAGCCGTATGGAAGCATCAAATCTGTCCCTTTTGTTTTTTCCACCCCCGGGCCGGACCCACAATGAAGCATAGCACAGCCGGGGGGTTGTCCACTTTGGTGCCTTCCCGTCCACCAGCAGTACGTCCGGCACGACAGATCAGCTCACTGGTTCGGATCTTTTAAAGTCTGCCTCAAACCCCTGAGGTGGGAGGCCAAGGTCAACATGGTCAACCTCTGACCCCATCCCAGGGGTCGCAACTCGGTCTTTACGCCAGCGCCTCAAATGCAGTTCTCCTCTGTAGGAGACCATACCGGGACTTGGCCTTTTGTATGATCTCGTTGGTGCTGGGATAAAGGAGTTCCAGTGCCTCATCGCTGCCGCCCATCAGTGCAAGCATCGACGAACGACAGCTCCGCAGTGGGCTGTCCTCCATCTCCGCACTAGCTACTCCTCCTAACCAGTGAACTTAGATGCAGGACTATACATAGCCTACGCAGACATAAATAATAAACGTAAATAGCCATAAATATAGACATAGTCATATACAAAACAATTGACATAAATATGGACATTAACATAAATATAGACAAGGACAAATACAAAAACAATAGACCCAGACATGACAGTAGACACGGACATAATCAGTAGACATACATAGTAGTTGCAGATGTAGTAGACATGACACTCAACAGGGGGATACAGCAGACACAGGAACACAGAGACGATGATGAGACAAGGGAGTCCCAGTGCCTCATCGCCTATCGGTGCAAACACTAACAAACGGCAGTTCCGCAGAGGGCTATCATATATTATCGTAGAATTATTCATCAATTTTATATACACCGTTTTAAATATTGTATTAATTTATTATTTATATTTTAATTGTATTTTTATTCTTCAATAAATTTATCCTCGATATCGATTTTAATGGACAATAACGGACGCGGCGTATATTCCATGTTTTAGCCTCGTCCATTGCTTACTTTGCGCGTGTAGACGTTCTCCATCACCAGGAACACATTGCCTAGCCCACGGGCTGGTCTAGCGGTTTACACCACATCGAAAATCAGTGATTTCCAAGTCAGAGTTCTAAGGTTCGAATCCTGGTAAAGGTAGTTAATTTTATACGGATTTGAATACTAGATCGCGGATACCGGTGTTCTTTGGCGGTCGGGTTTCAATTAACCACACTTCAAGCGGTCAACCTGAAATTGTACAAGACTACACTTCATTCAAATTCAGACATAACCTCATTCACCCTCTGATGTAATACCTTACGGTAGTTCCGGAGGCTAAACAGAAAGAGAGAGAGAGAGAGAAACACGTTGCCTAGACAACAACATTCCGCTTTCAATCACGCAGCCGATCGGCTTACGCTTCGATTTTTTTAAAACATTCCGGCTATTCTGTTTTTAAAACTTGTAAGATTTTTCCTTTTATTACATTTAGAATTAATACTGTTTGTTCCGTTCCTAGTTAAAGCCAGCTAGTGCTGCGCTCTGGCTTTGTTTTGCTCTGGCCTGCGAGCCAATGCCTTTT
>JAAAKQ030226383.1:0-11361 GCA_010016005.3 Zanna intricata | reverse complement strand
CTGCGAGCAGCGTTTTGAGTGGGAATTTAATCTCCAATCGATTTAATCGTTGCGCATATGGCATTCAAAGTCACATACGTAGTTAGATTGATTTAGAGTAGGCGCGAGGTTTCGCGCTGCGGTTATATAGTTTTAGGGCTACGTGCAGGTCGACCTAAGCCTACGGGCGAGGGCGTTTACTGCTGAGGTATCTTACTCTGATGGTAAATGTCGACCGGGGCATTTGCATCGGGGGCATCCCGACCGAGGCTGGCTGATGACTGAGATATGTAATCCGTACGAAGGTCAATAAGACGACTCCTCAGGGCTAGAAACGGGGGTGGTGTGACGACCGGAATCGTCACTTGGTGGGTGTCTTCCCCTACAGGGCTTGGGATGTTTAATCATGCTGAGATCTTAAACACCTGAAACTCATAAAGACAATAGATTATAAACCTATTTAAGATGGTGCCATTAACAACAAGCAAATAAAAATTTAAAAAATCTTGCTATTTAAATAAATTTTTATTAAATTTAAAACAGATGTAAGAATTTTTCTGACCAAAGGAGGTAATGAAATTCTATTTATATTCCTTGAACAAAAAACAGAATTTCCCTGAATCTCTGAACCCTTGAATCTCAACTTTTAACACTGGAGATCATAAATCACTGCTTGATTTTGGTATCTTGCTTAAGTAAAACACTGAATTGCCTACCATTTATAAATCACTGGTAATCTACTTAAGAAATATTTATATTTCTTTATAAATCATTAACCTTATACACATTTGTGCCACATTTAACACTTCTGCTACAATCTATAAAATCAACACCAATACCCGGGCACCATTTTCCTAACTTACAACAAAAAACTGTTTGTATCATGAATATTTCATTAAAAAACATAAAAATAAACAAAATGAAATGTGGTTTATGGTGGCCAGGTTATTGAATATTCATTGCATGTATGAGATTATTGATATCTGTTTTTAAAGCTGCCTAAAAATCTACACACTGTATAATCCACATCACTGCACTAATGATATAGGTTTAATGTACAAGATTAATTGGAACGGTGATTTGTGAAAGATGAATAATGTAAAAACCAAACTTTAAATTTTAATACATGAGAGAAAATACATTAATGAAGAAAAAAAATTCTTAGATAAGAAAGTGACATGAAAAGAGGAAATAAATAAATATGTTAATACTAAAGACCTAAAAATATTGTTAATAATTTAATCATACTTATTATGATTTAAGAATTACTCAGTGACGAAATCCATCGACAGAAGCACCGTGTTTAAAATGCACGAAATAAAATTGTTTTAAACAGTACCTAAATTGAAATAAAGCAATTCCATAGGATAATATTTAAAAAGTATAAAAAAAAAATTTGGCCCAAAATCCCTAAAACTTTGGATTTTGGACCTTTAACTGCAGTAATATGCCTCATTAAGAGATTTTTAACAATACATTATAATTGGTACTTATTTTTATTGGTTCTAGTAAATATACTATAATATAAATATAAATATTGGAATAAAATAATTTAACTGCCTGTATCATAATATAACAAAATTAACTAACTGATAGAATTTAACAAAGATCTTCAAAATCTTAACAGTTACTTGAACAGTTTCTATGCTCATGAAGAATTAGAATTTTCTTTTTGAAATTAATTTTTAAAAATAAACTTTAATCCTGATCTAATTTAAAAATGTTACATAAGTAGCCCCACTCTCAAGAAAATGAGAAATGTTACAGAAATATTTAAAGCAATTGCTTTGAGGGATTCTGAATAAATAAATTCATTGATTTAGCCTTAAATTTAGAATATTGAGAAAGGAACTACCAAGTAATAATATATTCCAAGTACTGTTTATAATAATAATAATAATAATAATTCATTTATTGTCAAAAATAATTGCAGGATAGAAATTTTTAAAAGAACCAATTTAGTCAATTATTTGATACGATTGAAATTATAATAATTAATTTAATATTCTTATTAGATGTTATTGAACATTTAACATTAAAGGATTAATTTATTAATATGCTAGCTATCTTTTAAAAATAACATTACCAACTTACCGGATTTGTTGATCACCAAAATTGTAAAAGTAAAAAATTCCATTTTTATCTCAATTACAAATAACCAAACCTAGCCCACTAACAAATGCAGCTAGTATGTCTGATAAAACCACTTCTATTATAAAAAAAAACAAAACCATGCATTAAACATAGCTCATAAAAATCTAATCTAATATCTTAACATGGATAAATGTTAAATGGACTTTAATAAAATCAACAGATAGCTGCTTGGTTGTCATTTTTATATGCTATTAAGTAGATATCATGTTGAAAAATTCCTATATAATTTTATACAAACATAATAACCACATTTTGTTTCATCAAATTAGAGAAAATTTAAAAAATAAATAAATAAAATATTTTAAGGTTGAAAGTAGACATTGTTCCATTTAAATGCATCCCTCCTAACTTGAAAAGGTATTATATAATGATTATTATTGTTAGTAATTATAAGTTTAAACTTTTTTAAGGGTTGCTTAGTGCATACAACATAAATATAATAATATTTTTAGGGAAACAACTTTATAAAGTTTTTAAAAACTTGCATCCAGATAAAATTAAATTTATAATTAGGATAACTGTAAGCAGCAATTTATATCTGTTATGAATCTATTAGGATTTTCTATTGTACATAAAATCTTAATTTTAGGTAAATGCAAGTTAGCTACAGAAAATTTAAAAAAATGAAAAAATTAACATTAAGTTTTATTCTGTAAAAAAAAAGAAAAAAAGTTAAGCATTCTTTTTTTTTTACTGAAGTAATATTAACTTAATATAAAGTCGATAAATATTAATGCTTAGAACTATTCAGTTTACATTGGTAGATCTATTCAGTTTCAAATTATTATATGAGTATGCATTCAACAGATCACTGATGACTTAGAAATAGTTTTTAATAAATTAAATAATTTTTGTATAATACTATTCTACTATTGTAATGTGCTATTTTATCATAAGTTTATAAACTAATAGCCATCTGTTTCATAAGAATCATGTTCTGAAAAGACATTCCTATTAGACCAAAAGGATAGTTTTTAAGATTAAGAAAACTCCATTATATTCTAATAAATCACTGTTAGTAGATCTCAAGAATGAAACATATGTGTTAATAAAATACAACAAAATTAAAATAATTATACACATATTTTGTATTTAATACAAGTTCATATTAAAATTAATAAATACATGGATAAATACAAATTAAAAATAAAGTTATATAAAATATACAGCGTAATACATATATAGCTAATAAATAAATTATATCAAACAAAATAGCATCATAATAATAGCATACAAATAATAATATAAATAAAAAACACATGAGTATAATTAAAAGCCACTACACAAAGTGTTGATAGCAGTAATTTCTTTATGGTTTAAAATGCAATTAAAGGAAATTATAACTATGCCAACATACCCATTTGTGCATTTATATTTTTAATGAATCTAAATTCTTTCAATAAAAAATAAATAAAAATCTTAAGCTTTTGAAATGCAGAAAACTGTTACGTAACAAAAAATTTATACGTCTATTTGCTCTAATTTTCTTTGTTCAATAATATAACATTTTTAATTATTTTAATTACATGATATGAAAATTTTGATATAAATTATAATTATTATTTAAAACAATTTATTTTTTCATACCAACTGATAAATAAACTCATAATTTATTTAATAAGAAATTGAATTAAGATCACATAGATATGTCCTTTTCACAATTTATACTTGAGATTAAAAAAAAAAACTAGTGGTAATATTAATTAAAACAGGATGGACTCCCTTTCTTGTTTAAAAATCAATTAGTTTTATCAAACCAATGATTTAAAAAAAACAGCCAGTTTTCAATACAGAAAATAAAAATGTACAAATTAAAAAAATAAAAAGAACAATTTATGTTTTCAGCCGTAAAGTTTACAAACGATTTGCTTATTTAAAAAAAAAAAAAAAAAAAATTCTGTTATTATTTTAATCAGCTGTTATTCATTATATACATAAATAAAAATCAATATAACACAAAATCAAACTCTAATATCGCTGTTCATTAGAAAATAACTTTCTCTTGATTTTCAGTTAAAAATATTTTATGAGACTTGAGCAGTTAATGTTATTTTAAAACACAATTACCACGGAAATGTTTAAAAAAGTTTACCATACCACAAAAAATTAAGATATTTTAGGTATTGTTCATGGGAAGAGATTGGGAAATTGTAATCTATCATTAGCAAATAAATATTTTAATGATACACCATATTCTTCACTACAAATGTTTTGTGATATATATAATGCACTTCCAGTGGGTAAACAGGATAGAATAAATATGAGAAGAAAGACTAAAATTTTATCAACTAATTATCATTCACCAATAAGTATTTCATCAAAATAAAAATTAAAAAAAATTTTTAAAAAACTTTTAAACAAACAAAAAAAGTTAATAATGAGTTTACAATTTAAGGTCATTAAAAAAATAGTAAAGAAAGATAAATTTTCTAGAAAAGCAAGAATTCTTGATGGTTACATATATAACACAGCAGCTCAATTTTATAACGGACAATACACAAATAATAATGCACTTTACTGATGGAATTTATTATATTAATTAATATTATTATATTACTAACTTAAGTGTAGTTTTGTTAAATTACTTATCAATGAAATAATAACTACCTGATTTCAATTACATACAGGTATAAAATTTTAACCAGGTTATTCAAGTGCTCAATAGTGATGAACACATGAATTTCTGCTACATTACACAAATATATATATAAAATCTGCTATATATAAAACAGAAATTCCACATGCTGGATCATGAATTGTCTACACACATGTTCTGTTTTCATGAGATTTTTCTCTCAGCTGAAATATTTCATCAATTCAACTTATTATATAAATGTAGTTATCAATGATTAAACATATATTTCTTATGACTCAAGGGTATTACATTATTCTGCCAGGACAAACAGCATTTGAGGGCTATGGGATTTCCATATCAAATACAAAAGACAGTCACCAAATACCAAATAAACCTAACTTTTGTAAATTATGGTAGAGTAGAGAAGATTAATTGATTTTTTGTAATTTTTTTTTCTTTAATAACCAAACTAGAATTCATCTACTACACATAAAAAAATGTGTTATCATGTTAAGCTGAAAACTAAATTAAAACTACTAGTAATATGAACAAAAATTTTATGGCAGTAATGTTTATCAGAACAATAATAAATCTCAATAATATGATAATATTAAAAACCTTAACATGTTCATAATTCAGTATAACAAAATTATGTTATAATTTCAGGAACACAATCAAGAATCTTTAATGATTTTTTTTTTTTTTTTTAATGATTTCATTTATTTATTTATTTTTTTTTTAGGGATATAAATCATAACAAAATGTTAAAAGAGATTAATCTGAGACATTCATCAGTAATACATTACATTTTGTATTTATAAAATGATGTAAGACAAAATTGCAGTTACTGTAAGAAAAGATTTGTAAAAAAATCTATACTGTTAATTTATAAAAAAAAAATTAATAAGATATAAAGACATCTACATGAATCAGTTCAGGCAACTGATTTAAAATTTAGACACACTTCCAAATCTTAAAGCATATCTATAATGTAATAATTACGTATAAACATTTTAAATGGTTTACTTTGGTTTTGTAAAAAAATAAAACAAAAGATATGTATATTTTGAATATTCTGTGCAAGAATGATTATAATACTAAAAATAATACGATGGAAAAATATGAAAAAATCGACTCTTCATTAAACATGAAGTGTATTATCAAAATATCATTTTCATAATATTAAAAAAATTAACTAAAAATTATTTAAAATATTCTGTTTGTCTACATTGATATATAAAACATAAATGTTGTAAGGGTGCTTAGGTATGTATATGTAAGTGTGCACGCATGTACACACAGTACCTTTTGTGTGATATAATCAATAGTAATTTTATATTTCATCTAAATAACATAGATTAAGATTACAATCATTGTAAACAAACAATGATGATGGTACAGTAAATCATAAATAATTCAATTCAGCAGTGGGTCTTTTGTTGTTCATGCAAACGTGTTTCAAGACTGCTTACAGCTCCCAATACTTGAAATAAACCTTCCATTAAATTTGACAATAAAAGACCAAGATCCTGCTCTGTTACAACAAATATATCTGAAAAAAAAAACACAATAAAATATTACAATGTTGCTTTTATTACAATTAGAATATACAAAGCATTTGGACTACAAGCATTTGGTTAAGTTAAATTTTTATAATTCAACATTAAAATGTTTTATGTAACTATATTAATATTTATGTAATTTTTATTTTAAATGAATTTTATCTGAATTCAGATATTAGCAATGGTTAATAATAACCAATGATAATACTAATAACAATTTGATAAAACCATATGTGTACATATATATGAATAACCCATGTGACAAAAGCATTTATCAGTGATAAGATAAATTGAAACTATAAAGAGTAATTGCCCAACAAATAATTTGAAAAAAAATTAAAAGAATATAAAATAAAAGAGATTTATTTCCTTGAACAAAGAAAAGGAAGTATTGTATTCACAAAACTTTCAGGTTTCAACGGATACATCTATTCTGACTAGTTCGGCTTGATATCTGTTGTTTGTATATATCGCATAACTCAAAAATGATTAGCCATAAAATGTTGTATTTATAACTGTTGTAACATCTAGTTGTGCACCTCCCCTTTTGATTGTAATTGACTGGACCAAAAATATGTAGCAGAGTTTCAATTTTTAAATATTCGGACTTTGGACTTTTTCTTAACTGCAGTAATAAGCCCTAGTTGAGAGCTTTTCGATACATCATAAGTGATACTTATTTCCATTGGTTCCAGAGTTATAGCCAAATAAAATTTTAATTAATGAAATATTTGGATCTTACAAGGGGAAGACACATTAATTTGAATCCAACTTCATACATATACATTTTTTTAACTTCTGTTTTTAATTTAAATAAATTGATTTATTAATAATTATTAATGTCTGATTGTAAACAAATTGTTAACATTAAATAATAATTCAATAATAACATACAAAAAAAAGTGAAGAAAATGAGTTATTAGTGAAATAAAATTTTATGTACTTTTCATTTTAATTCAAACATATTTACAATCAGAGGTTAATAATTATTAATAAATCTATATATTTAAAATTAAAAATATATATGTATATGAAGTTGGATTCAAATGGATGTGTGCATGGTTACGGATCCAACATGTTCTTCCTTGCACCACATATCTAATTTAGTGATGTGAAACAAAATTCATATATAAACTAATATAAAATACTAAGAAAATTTTTAGCCATTTTTCTTGAGTATAATTGAATATTGGATGTTCGTATTTTGTGATGACATGTAAACAGTGTATTAGTCACACACACAATATGATTCAAATTGGTGTTCTAAAGCCTGTGCCCTTTCCCTTGTTAGGTACAGTAATATGGAATTTTACGTGCCTTATATTGATTTAACTTTATATAGAAAAAGGTCACTATAGTTATTGAAGTTATTACTTCTTTTAGCGGGGTATGAATGTATGTTGAGCATGGAGAAAAAAGTTCAGTTTACCATCACGGAACGCTCTAACACAGCTATATTTTGCATGTTCGGGCCTCTGTTGACATAAATAAATAATAATTAAAGTGAAAAAAAAGTTGGTCTCTGTAAAAATCGAACCCGGTTACAACAGGATGTGGCTAACTAACACCTTAAACCAATTGACTACAGCAGCTCCCAGATGTAATGAGTGAAATTTCTTGTATATAAGTTGCGTGTGAAAAAATAAAATTTATAGTAGTTGTGTGTGCAACCATCTTTGTAAGTCACATATTTAAATATATATATATATATATATACTTCAACCATCTGTGTGTGTGTGTGTGTGTGTGTGTTCATGTGTGATATATGTACCTATTTGTTGTATATAAGTTGCACGCAAAAGAATAAAATTTATAGTAGTTGTGTGTGCAGCCATCTTTGTACGTCAAATTTTACGTTCATAAAAGAAGTAATAACTTCTGCCAGCCAGTCCCGCAACTGCAGATTTTTTTTTTCAGAATTAGAAATAATTTGCATATAAAACACAATTTTTTTTTAAACATTAAGCATGATCATAGTATAGTAAAATAATTTCATTTCAAAGGCTTATCTTGTTTTACCTTTTACACATTCTCAAAAACAATTGCCATAGAATTTTGTATTTAGGAGTATTGTAATATCTAGTTATGTATCTCCCTTTTTGATTGGAAATGACTGGCCAATCGACATTTAGTATAATTGAATATTATTTTGGTAATAACCATGTATATTATATCTGATTATTTAATATTAATTGAAAATTATAATTTAGAATCATATTAGTTTTTGATTTTCTCAGCAAAATCTTATAAAAATTTTATATATTTTTTTAAATCATTTTATTACTTGAATTCAAATATTTTTTTAATATTGGTAACAAGAAAAATTATTTTTTTTATAATAAGAATGATCTGTAAATTATTAATTCCAAAATATTTACCCTATCCTTCAAATTTTTATTTCTACTTAACAAAAATGTATCTTTTAAATGATACATTTTTGTTTTTGATATAATTTTTCTTTTTGTTATGGGGAAGTGATTCAGGTCATACCAAAAGTATGGTACATAACTTGACTTGTAACACATATTACAAACTTGTGAAAGTACCAACTTTTTTCATTTAATGCACAATATGCTTCTTACAACTCTTGTTAAGTAATACAGGTAAATAAGTATTACTTGTATCTTTGTGAGGTGCTGATTAACAAAAGTTTCAGATTTCTATTGTATTATATAAAGAAAATTTAATAATTAAACTATTTCACTTAGTTAAATAAGGAGTTAAATAATGTTTAACCAGTATACGTTTAAATGAAGTGCAGCAAAAAATATGAATATGTAATTTAATAGGCGTACAAGGAATTCATGTGTCCACATCAGATTTTTTAAAATATTCATAAAAACATATTTAAAATGACTTAACAGTCATGTACAGTTGAACATATGTTATGGGACATAATCATAACTGTAGGTCAGCTTGTTTTGTGTCTTCTATCAATCCAAAAAATTACCAAATCATTCTTAACAATAGCATGCAACCAATACCATGGTTATTAGTAGAAAATTATTAGAGTTTTCTGTTCCGTTATTATTTAGTTGCATGTCTTTTACACACTGAAGTATCAAACCCATTGAAAAAAAATTGATATTACAGCCAAGTGACACTTTCCCTCTGTTTACTGAAGGACTGGCATACAGTAAAGATAATTAATCTTATGGAAAGTAACTTGGATTTATACCTCAGCTGCTTAATGAATTAATAACTACAGACAAGAGAAAGACTAGGGCAGGTACTATAGACCAATAAATTAATCTACTCTTTTCTGTAATGAGACAATGCTTTATATAATAAAATCTTCTCTCTAACAGAGTTCATCATAATGATTGTTTATCTATAATGAAAGAACTGACTTGTGTCTTCACAATTCCTATACCAATAATGCTTTCACAACTACTTTTAAATCAAACCATACTACTTTTGTGAAAGCCACAACTGTTAGCCAAAATCAGATACTGTAATCATCTCATAAGGTGATGTATCTGTTATGGTACTGTAGTTATAATTAAAAAATTATTGGAAGTTTGTAACTTATCAAATAAATGACTGTATGCATAGTCTATGATTAAAAATATTATACTAGTGAATTTATTTTCATCAGTGTCTTGTGACTCAGTACCATATGGTATAAAATAATGGATAGTACCAGAGTTCATTGTTAAAGTTACAATTAACATTGAACCCATGATTCAGATATTGTAGTAGTTATTTTAACACTACAGTATAGTATATATATGTTATGTTCTTCAAATGTATTAAAAGTTTTTCTTTTTTTGATGTTATGGCTAGTAAATGTAAAACCCTTTCTATTGAAGATAACAAATTTTAATTATTCAGGCAATAGAAAAGCAAAATATTTGCCGCAATTTCACTTTGGCATCCTCCATAGTAGAAAAAAATCGATGGAATAGAGAAAAATCACTGAAAGTGCATAAAAAAACCAATTATAACAAATTGGGAAGGGAAACAATTATAACAAATTTGAATATCACTTTATAATCGTCTAAATGAAATACTTTTTCAGTGGTTTCAGCAATAATGAAATTCACAATTTTCTGTTAATGACACGATTTTGGCTGCACAAATTTAAATCACAATCTCATGTCTCGTAAAATTAATGTAGAAACAAAAAAAAATGATGTTAATGCTACACTGAGGCTTGTAAGTGAATAGCCTATAACATATATGGGATTTTTTAAAGGCGATGAAATGGAATTTTTTTAAATGCAGCAAGATAAACCATAATATTTAAAGATGAAACATATAAAAATAGAAAACAGTCAAAAGTGAAAAAGTAAGTGTTCTAATTTTTGGCAAAATGATGGGAACTGAGAAATAGCAGTTGCTGTGACAGGCAAATATAAAAAGCCTACATGTTTTAAAAAGTTTAAACCGTTATATATGAAATACTTGAATAACATACATAGAGATAACATATAACATATATAGAGATGCTGACTCAAATCTTCAAAGAAGAAATATGAGAATGTGATAGTTAGTAGAAAAAAGAAAAATCTTTTTACTATGAATAACTATGGAACGCATTAAGGCATCCAAGGACTTAAAACATAAATTGAAATATGCTTTTACCTGCCACAGTAAAAACAAGTACACTGCAACCAATAGACCACAGAATTATAAAATGTTTTAGGAAATTTAGACAGTGCTACTTTCTGAGAAAAAAATGCTACTTTGTCTCATTGAAGAAAAACAAAATAATAAAATAACATTTATCTTAACTGTTATCATATCATCAGCATTTTTTAAAATGCTTGGGACCTGTTTACAGTCGAAACAATAAAAACCAATTTTGACACGCTAGTCTTACTATAGAAAAAGTAGTTCTGAGAAACATTTTATTTGGAAAATACAGATTGCTTGTCCACTGACACCAGTAATGAGAGTAAAGGTCAAAACTATAGTAAACTAACTTAAGATGTCATCCTAAATAAAATAAAACGTAGAGACAATTTATTCAAAAAATGGAAAAAATTACCAGCTAACCTAGAAAATCGGAAAGAGTACATTTTGTATAGAAATAAAATTAATATGGAAATACGAAAAGCAAAAGAGAAGTATTATATCGATAAATTT
>JAAAKQ030226372.1:0-11362 GCA_010016005.3 Zanna intricata | reverse complement strand
GGAAAGAGTACCTCTGATAACTGTATGTTTTGTCATGCTCAGGATACGGTGGAGCACACCTTGCTGTATTGCCCAGAATGGCATGCCAACAGATACACTGCAGGCATTGACGGGCTTAGACCTGAGGACGTCGTCCCACACATATTGTCATCTTTCGATAACTGGAGGGTGGTCGACGGATTTGCTATCGCAGTTATAAAATGAAAAGAAGCAGAAGCAAGGAGAAGAGCACAGTGATCAAGGCTGGGACTTGGGCGGGGATGAGGGACAGACTGCTGCTGAGTCGCCGAGCGTCCCTGCTTGCAGGGATGGGCGGCGATGATGACGCACTAGGGCTCCTATCCTACCAGCGCAAACAGATGCTCACACAAACAAAACACCCAAAAAAAAAAAAAAAAAAAAAAAAAAAAATATGGGGTGGATGTTTGAATGGATGGTTATTAATGCGTGTGAAAGTATTACATGTTGTCTCTGTCTTACGTGTTGTTTTTTTCATTTTGTGTTTTGATTTTAATTGTTGCAGCTCCTGACTTGAGAAGGCCAGAAGAGATCTTCCGTGTGTAATCGGAACATCCCGCCCGAGACTGAGTTATACTTAAATGTGGGTCCGGTCTCGGGATGGGTAAGTTCTTCGGAGTGGGAGGTTTAGTCGGTATGGGGCAGGTTATATTATGCCTAATAACATCTTGGCAGAGCCTGTTAGCCTGGTGCTACACTGGCCGATTTGCGGTCTGGTTCTGAGCCTGACACATTGTGCGTAAATGGCATTCCTTCATCTCCAGACAAAAAAAAAAAAAAAAAACCAAGCACACATTGGTTCAAATCCAACTTCATACATATATATATATTTTTTTTATTTAAATATAATTTTTTTTTTATAAATAAATTGATTTATTTATAGATATTAACATGTGTAAATGCTTTTGAAATGTGGTGTTACAGGAGAATATTAAAAATCAGATAAATGGATAAGGTGACAAATGAAGAGGTTTGGTGGCAAATCGATGAAAAAAGATACATTTGGAAAAATATAGTTAAAAGAAGAGACAGACTTATAGATCACATATTAAGGCATCCAGTAATAGTCGCTTTGATATTGGAGGGACAGGTAGATGAGAAAAATTGTGTACGCAGGCAAGGTTTGGAATGTGTAAAACAAATTGTTAGGGAAATAGTATGTAGGAAGTACACCGAAATGAAACGACTGACACTAGATAAGGAATCTTGGAGAGCTGCATCAAACCAGTCAAATGACTGAAGACAAAAAATAATTTTGTGACTGTGATGATGCTCTTATCAAGGTTTTATCATTAATTTTTTTAATTTATTCAAGTAAAAACTGGGAAAGTTCCTTTTTTTTTAGCAATGGAAATAGTATAATTACTCGTTCCTATTGTGATTTATGCATCATATTAATATCAAATTATTTACATTATCAAAAATAATGTCAAAAATGTCAAAATTTGTAAATTAAAATCAATAGCCTAGTTTTCATACATATTGGTACTCCTAACCCCCAAAAATAATCAATAAAGTAAAGTTAAATTGCTCTCTGCAAGATCATTCTCTGATAATATAATCTCTACATCAATTAACAAATAATAAATAAATGTTTTTATTTATATTTAATTTTATAAATTTATTCATTAATCAAAACTTATGATGAGCTCTGACAAATAAATATAATTTACAGATAAATGCAATTACAATTAATTAAGACTCACCATAATGTGGAGTTAACACTTTATACCCATGCAGAAAGCTATGTGCTATGACTCATAACTAGTGTAATAAGTTCTAGTGTAATAAGAACCAATACTGTTTACCCATGCAAAAAGTGCTGTAATGCTCCTAAAGAAGTTATCACCTCAAAATAATTATGATAAATTTGATATAGAAATAATTAAAAGAAATTAAAAAAAAAAAAAACGATATCGGGAACACATGTAGATGACATATAAACATAATAAATAAAAATAAAATTTTGTAGTTCTTTTATTAAAATTATATTTTTAAAAATTATTAAAAATTTAAAAAATAGATTTTTGGATACAAAAAATAAATCTATATAAAAATTTAATAATAACAAATTTAGATCTCTTGAAACAGTATGTAAAACAAAAAATTACTGACAAACAAAATAAATGAATAAATACAATTTTATGGGTATTCCTAGGTAGACAGAAAGAAAAAGGGATGCGAGTTCTGACTGGCCAATTTACATATATTTATTTAAATGTTTATTTAAAAATTTTATGTTTTAATAACCACAAATCAATTCCTGGAGGCATTTCATGGCTCGCAAAGAATAATCCTCAGAGAAAATGAGGAAATACTTCATGATCAAGCAGTTCAAAACTGCTGGAAAGATAATACGGACAACAATGAACCAAATCATTTAGCAGAAGAAAATGAGTTAACAAAACTGGAACCAGATATTACAAAAGTTGCATAAGCAATGAAACAACTATTCAAACAGAAAATACTAAATATTGATGCTATATCAGTGGAGCTGCTGTCATCAATGACCCTTCTTTGCCTGAACATATTGAATACATGTTATGACCACAATAATGGAAAAAAAAAAAATCAGTTTTTATCCAAAAAAAGGCAACTCCAAAGATTTCTCAAACCACTGTAATAAACTGATACTAAACACTAATAAAATGTTACTGAAAGCCTTACAACAGTATCTTGCTGAGACCATTAACAGAGAACTACCAGAAGTCAACGTCAGTTTCAGAAAGGTTTTGGCAAAAAAGACACATTGCAAACATTTGATGGGTAATGGAGAAATCCAGAGAATTAAAAAAAAAAATATTTATATGTTTTGTTGACTATTCCAAGACATTTGATGGCCAAAACATCAACCAAAATATATTATGGAACTGCCCTTGAGTAACGGGTGTGCCAGAACATCTTGTATGCTTAATCAAGACTATACATTAATCAAGAAGCCACATATTGCCTGCCATATGGTGACTCTAACTGTTATAAGATCAAATAAGGTACTACACAATCTTCTTATCACTGCATCTTATCTTATAATTTTCATTCTATTTGCAGAATCTGTAATGAGAAATGCTGGTCTTGATGACTCTAATATTGGTGTAAGACTTTTTTTTTTAACCCCTGAAACCACAGTTAGGTATAAGTGGTGTTTAAAACCAAGTGGCAGAATTCTTAACAACCATTTTTTTAGATTAATATGATCTGAAAGAAATTGATTTTCTTTACTTTAAGAAAATACTTAAGTAATGCACTTACTTAAGTAAAACACTTAAGTAATACATATTTCTGTATTAATTTAAAATAATATTCTTGCCTTTTCTTAAGTAATATTGTGCATAAAATTATAAATTAATTTTATGATTAGTATGTATCCATAAAAATGGTAATAATATGCATCTTGTTAAAGTAACATATTTTCTAAAAAGATTTTTTTAAATATACTTTCATTCATGATCAAGATTTTAAATTCACCGCTAGTACACGACACATGTAGAGACTACTAGTGCCATCTACAGATGCCAACATATTCTGCCAGTTACTTTATGTCAAGTGGTATTGTCAACAAAAAATGGTGATGTCTCGAAACATTTATTATTTTTTAATGTATTTTTATAAAATAATTTATTATTGTTTGTTTAACATGTAGATTATAGTATTTATAATGTTTGTAAACCATAATCAAGTAATAATTATATGTAAATTTTTTAATAAAAGGTAAAATTGGTTATAGTGCAATTGTCAAAATGTCCGGTAATAGCAATCAAGGATGGGTGAGAAAATCTTCTCCATCATCGAAACAGGGTCCAATGAAAGCGACTCTACCTATGTCTTCATTAACTAGACAAAACAGTAAAGATTTAAAGAAAAGTAAAAGTAATAGTCCTATATTGTCACCGAATTCTTTATGGAAAACTAGAACGTCTCCTGACACAACGCCAACTAGAGTACGGAGTCCTGGTGCGTTCAATTGTAAAGGTAAGTGCATTAAAGCGAATATTTAAATATTATATTTGTTTCTGTTCTAAGTTTATTGGTATTATATTCTTTTCGGTCCTTCGTACCAGATGGTAACATTATTTGACAGTACCTTTGTTCTTTAGATTTCCTTGTTCGTGTTATCCATTATTTTATCGGTGGTCTTAAAAGATAACGTTTGTAGATAAATGTATCTAGATTAATTGTAAATTATCAGAAAAGTGTTTATTTGTAAAATCCAGAAGAATAGAGTGTTATTAATAATTGAAGATAATAAATTAATGTTATTTTCGTATTGATTGATATATATCTGTATCGAAAGTTTTGGTACCGGTACGTCGTTCACTGATAACAAAGAAACCTTTAGAAATGTTTTCGTTTCATAAAAATTAATAGTGCCCTTTGTTGTTTTAATATAAAACTAATATTTTCTGTACGTTTTATTTGGTATCTGATATAATTGAAGTTTTTTTATTAACATTTCATTCTTTAAATAATTAATGTTAAGGTTGTGTCTATAGGTAAGGTATTTTTAGAATGAGGTATTTTAAAAAATTTTAAGCATTATATTTAACTGTTAATGTAATTAATATATTTTAAATGTATTAGCATTAAATAAATTTATTAACAAATTATTTCTCTTTTTATATAAATGTTGAAAGCATTTTTTATTATGTATAAAATATAATTGCTTTTCCATAAGTTAGTTAGAAGACATTTTGCAACAAAATTATCCAAGATTGTAATTAATTACTATTTTCTTAGTAGTGGAAGTAAATTAAAAAAGGAGTTGTTAAGCTCCCATTAAAAAAAATAACATTTACAGACATAAATTGCTAAAATAATAGTGGTGTTACAATAAATAAACTTTTATTCTTTTCTATAGGAAGGAAAATAAACTATTTAATTAATTAAATCTAAATATAATATATATTAAAATTAATTATATTGAGTGAAAGGTTTTGAGTGAAAGGAAAAAGAATATATGGATTTTAATTGTAATCTATTGTCATTTTTTCTAACTGTATTTTATGTTTTTATTTTATAAATAAAGAAACATAATATAAAAATGAATGCGATTATAAAACTGATATAGAATTAAAAGAAATGTACTGGTTACCGTACAAAATACTAGGATTTATTTATTTGTTATTCTTCTTTTTGGAAATATTCCATGTGTGTTAATGAATTTCTTCCTGGTTTACAATAAACCAGTGGTTATTGATGGTGTAGGTACGATGCCAAAATTTACAAGTAACATAGAGGTCTTATAGATTTTGATAATGTTTCATAGTACTCGTGAGAGTTTTATTATATGTAATAAAGCTTTTCTAAAATGTAAATCAATGGTATATAAGGAAAAATTCATCCTTCACAAGTTTCACTTTAAAGAAAAATTGTGTTGTATTTGAGGTATTTTTTTTTTAACCTCTGGAACCACCGTTAGGTATATCCTCAGAGGATGAGATGAATGATTTTGTAGCATGTGTGAAATTGCCATGCCTGATTGGGATTCGAACCTGGGATCTCCGGATGAAAGGCCGAGATGCTACCACTCGCGCCATTGAGGCCGGCAGAGGTATTGTAATATAAAGTAAATTGGTTAATTAGCAGAAAATTATGTATTAAAATTAAGATGGAATAGTATAATGAAATTAAAAATGGAATATCGTGGAATATAGATTTCAAGAAATACATTAATTAGATTATTCAGTTATCTGAATGTAATTATGGTTAGGTTTGGCGTATAATTTTGATGACAATGTAAAAAATAACTTTAATTGCTCTTATATGTCTTTGTATTGTAACTTCCACCATTGTCAACAGTTATTCTTCCATTCTGCTGCTACTACTATCATTGCATATTAACAACAATGCCTCTTTACAAACTTGATTTTTATGATGTCATTTTTTGTAGTATACCAATCAGCAATTAAATGTTTTGAATTAATTTATAACACTGATAGACAAAAAAAAAATTTTTTTTTAAATTTTTCTCTAAGTATGATACAATTTCTTGAACTGCTTTTTTGCTTACATTATAGATCTGTAAATACAATTTTTCTATCACCTTTAGTTGTAAATAAATTATGCTTAAAAAAAAAATTAAGGAAAAATGTAGTTAAAATCTGTAAAATTTATAATTTGCATAGCCATACCTCGTGTTAGAATGATGTCGCTAATGCTTTTTTTTATAAATAACCTCAGGCACATCATGAATCAACATCGGCTAGCATGTTAGTATTCCATTTTCCATTATAGCGGCTTTCCATCACTGAAATATCTTGGTGGAAACGTTCACCGTGTTTGTCACGTATGTCTCCAAGGTTGTCTGGGAAAAAATCCAGATGTTAGTGGAGGAAATGTATTTTAAATGATATAATATCACATCCTATAGCACTGTATGAAGTAAGAAGTTGATTAATGATATCATGGTAATTGTCAATTTTTTGTTTGACAAGAAAATTTTTGCAGTCTTTAAATGAAGCCCAAGGTGCACGTTCTACCTTATTCAACATTGAGTTAAATACATCATTTTTTATCAACTCTTTTATTTGAGGATTAACAAATATTCTTTCTTTAAGATTTCTTTCACTTACAGTCGGAAATTTCTACCCGATGAACAAAACTCCAGGACTATATTTGTTCCTTGGTTTTACAAAAATTTTTGATTAGTCCCCTAGCTAGATATGGAGAGGGATAAAACTATTTTTTTGGGTTCAACTAAGGGCTCATGAATAATATTTTTCCTGAGTCTCGTTTCTTCCACTCTTTGGTAACATAATGTTTATCCTTAGCTTGGCTGACCGACTCACAAAGAAAACACATGTAGCCATACTAATATAGCATTAATATAGCCATGATGTACACTTTTTCTTTTTTTTGTTTAACCTCCGGAACCACAATTAAGTATATCTTCAGAGGGATGAAATAAATGAATTGTAGCGAGTGTGAAAAATGCCTGACCGGGATTCGAACCCGGATCTCCAGATGAAAGGCTGAGATGCTCTACCACTCAGCCACGGAGGTCGGCCATGATATACACTTGATATAGCCAAACTGCACTCCTAACAAAATAACTATAACTTTCAAATCATCTCATATCTTCCAGCTATGTTTTTTATAATTTATTTTTTAAAGAGTGTCTTTCATCACATCATACGAGTGTCTCTTAAATTAATACCATAAGCGATCAGTATCGAAGGATATTTGCTACCGTTGTGTAGTAGAACCAATTTTAAGCTATACTTGGACAAATCTATGAAAAGGTGCCAGTCCTCAGGTTTATGAACTTGTCCTAAGTGCATCATAAGCTCATCAATATTTGTACAATAAACCAAATTATTTTCATCAATAAAGTACTGAAAAAATTTTTTTTCTTCAGCTTCGAAAGCCCAGAATTTTTGTATTTTTTTTTAAGTAAATTCCAACCTTGCAGTCTTGATCCTAACAGTTCAGCTTGATTTTTTGATAAATTTAAATCCCTAACCTATTCATTTAACTCACCTTGTGCTATAAGATGTGGCTTATTGGAAGAAAATCAAAATCATCTTTGTCTTCTTCAGTACTACCAGATTCTTCATCACTGTTTTCAAAACGTTCACGAGCCACATGTGGCTCAGGAATTGGAATAATTTCACTGCAAAGTACCGGCCTGATTGCAGATTGCAATGAAGGATATTTGACAATATGCTTAGCTTTTTTAGAAAGTTCAGACACACTTGTTAATAAAAGTAACAGTCTGTTGCATGATTCTTTGGTTCATGCCAAACCATAGGTACACCAAATGGCAAAGCCTTCTTTGTATCTTTTAGCCATCCTCTTAAATATACAGAACAATTAGTGCATACTATTTGAGGAGCCCACGTCTTATCCTGATTACCAATTTTACATTGAAGGTACAAAGGATATGCCTTTTTTATTTAAGGTTTAATGTTTTTTTTCTATTTGATTTTATGGTAAACTCACTGTACACATAACAAAAGGCATCCGCATCATTTATAAAATTTTGTGGCATTATGACACTGCACTGTTAACAAATGTAAGATTGAACAAAATTAATTCATTCCTAAGTTGAGTGCTTAATATAAACAACATGGCTGTGTTTTCAGCTACATTTTTTGACCTTCAGTATTAGATATGATGTCATAATATTTGACTATGATATGATTTAATTCTTTGTCTAGTATTGTTTAGTTAAGGCTTACAAATTATGTTAACAAGTTTTAAACAATAAAATATGAGCTAACAAAATACAATATAGGAGTTTAAAATGCTAAAATATACTTTGAAAAATGAAAAAAAAAATCCTTTAATTAAAATTTGAACATTTTTCAAAAATGGTGTATGATATAAAGATTCTGAGTTCGTATTTTTCTTCAGTATCAAAAAACAGATTAAAATCACGTATCGCTTGTTAGGAAATGAAAATTATGTTTATTAGTGTAATCAGCTAATTTCAAAACTCAAAGAGCCCTGAAATCAGCATCTCTTTTGCTTGAACCTTATCAACTTTTTTCTTCCTCGTTCTTGTGTGATGAATTAATTCACCACAGATTCTTTGAAGCTCACACGTGTAAATGGGATTTTGTAGCACATATTTATGTAAATAATATGAAAATAGTTGAAAATAAATTTTCTTTCAAGGCTGCATTTGATATCATATTATAGGTTGTGAATAACGTAGTCTATTTTATGTGTTGTGATTCATTTTAAACTGAAACAAAACCTTAACATTCTGTTGTCAGTTTGTGCTCAACAAGGCTGTGAGAACTTATCTCCTTATGATATACATTTCTTTATTCAAAATACTTACTATTAATCTGACATTTAACTAATTTTTTTATCATTTCCAATTATAAAAAGAAAATATTGTAGAAAAGCCCATGCTTCTGTTCTGTATTAAATAATTTATTATTTTATTAATAGTCTTTATAATTTCTGAAGTGACTTAATTATTTTTTCTATTTTTTAAGAAAGTTGCGTTACAAAGGATTTTTAACTACATTTTTTATATAAAACTTTGTAATGTTTGAATTATCAAAGTTTTGAATTGATAAAATAATATTATTCTACATTCAACTTTTCTTAAAAACTACTTAAACCAATTTTTCTATCTATATCTATATCCTGATCCTGTTCCAGCTACTGCCGGGTCTGGGTGTTAACTAAACCTCTCCATCTTTCCCTGTCTTCCCTCAATTTCTTCTCCTCTAATTGCTGCCAATTGAAACCTCTCTCTTCTACGCTCTTTCTTACCTCATCCTTCCATCATATTGTGGGTTGTCCTCTAGGTCTTCTTCCCTTTATTTTCATCTCTTCCATTCTAAGTGGTAGTCTCTCTTTTTTATTCTCTTTACGTGCCCATACCACCTTATACATATTTTCTCTACCCTTTCTCAAATACTCATCAATCTCAAATCATTCCTTATGTCTGAATTTCTTATTCTATCTCTCCTTGTTAAACCAATTTTTATTAAAAAAAAAAAAAAAAAAAAAAAAAAAAGTTAAAAAAATTAAGTTTCCAATTTACTTATTGATTAATTAATTTATTTATTACTTTTAAGACCATAATCAGGTTTTTCAGCAAGTTCTTTCTTTTCTTGCTGATTTGTTGTTTCTCAGCTTTTCTTTTATGCCAGTAATTTCTAAGGGTTTCAGATCTTCTTCCCCTATCTTGTTCAAAGTACACCCGGCTTGTTGTTTTCTTGGGTTTTAATAGGAATCTTGTTTCTTTATTTTTTTAATTTCTCATAGTTTCCAGCTTTCATTTCTAGGTTTTCCTGGGTTATGTCTAATTCCTCCATGTCTTTCTGTAATTTGTTTAACCAGTTCGGTCTGCTTTTCTTGTTCCAGAGAAGTTCGATTATCCGTCTTGATAAGTCTGGTCTCTTCCAATCTGAAAATATGTTCTAGAAAGGAAATCCTCTTTTTTCTAAATTTATCAGTTATCGGGATGATCGTTTTATAAATCTCTTTGTTTGGAATAATTCTCCAAATCCCGTCGTTTTTTTATATTTTTCTTGATGTGTCGTCGTAGAATCTTTTTTTTAATCTTTTCCAGTTTGTCGGTAAACTTTGTCTGGTACGGTCCAAATATGGTTTCGCATTCGAAAAGTATTTCTGGTTAGATAACTATGTTATAATGTTTTATTTTTGTGTTTATGAACATGCATTCTTTGTTATAGATATTTTGTGTTTTTATTATGGATTTGATGAGTTTATTTATTCTTTCTTTCCAGTTTGGATTTTCTCTGAGGTTGTGTGCGATATTTTCCACCAAATATTTAAAGTTTTCTACTACTTCTACATCATTATTGTTTATTTCTACTTTGCTTATGCATAGTGGGTCTCTCACCATAATTTATATATATATATATTTTTTTTTTTTTTTTTAAAGTGATATGATTTTAATGAAACTTTTTCCTTTAAAAACTAATAGCTACCAACAAACTGAATAATTTAGATAGCCAGATGATTACTCCTTTTTGTGCAACTTTAATTACTGTTTTTTGAAACCAAAAAGTAAAATTTATACTGAAAAAAGTTTTTATATTCAAATTTCTTTTGTATTTGATTTGGATGATGATATGTCTTTGTTAGCAGCAGTTGTCATTGCTGCTGAAATTTAAACGACCACAAGATTGTAAAGGCATGAAAAGATGATCGGCTAACAGTTGAAGTAGAAGGTGACAACTTGGATCTGATCATTTACAAACCATCCCTTGAAAAAGCTCATGAATGTTTGTGTATGTTATAGATTGGTTTGAGCTGTAAAATGAATGTGATTCTTCGATTCTTTGTTTAAAATGATTTTTTAGCTCATAAATTAATTTTATCATTAAAGCAAGAATAGATTGTAAACTTTATTTTAAGAATAAATATGAGTAGTGTTTTTAAAGATACGTTTTGGTTATTGATTGTTGCTAAGTTTTATTCTGTTAAATTACTGTCATTTTTTTCGGTTTTTTTTTTAATGTTTAAGAATTTTTTTTTTGTATAACACAGTTACTTAACTGAAATTTTCCTCGGTACTTTTTTGTATGTTTTTGTTCTAAGTTTTTTAAATGACAATTTTTATAAAACAGTACGGTAGTAAATTTTAATTTTAGATAATTTTTGTTAATTCTGATTTTTTTTTTTTAACCTCTGGGACCACAATTAGGTATTACTTCACAGGATGTGATGAATGATTTGTATCATGTGTGAAAATGCCATGCCCTCCCTAACCGGGATTCAAACCCAGGTCTTCCGAATGAAGGGCCAAGATGCTATAACTTGTGTCACGGAGGCTGGCATTTTTTTTTTTTTTTTTTTTTTTTTTTTTTTTTTTTTTTTTTTTTTTGTTTTTTTTTTTTTTTTTTGTTTTTTTTTT
>JAAAKQ030226350.1:0-11362 GCA_010016005.3 Zanna intricata | reverse complement strand
TATAGAAGCAGACTGACAAGCCAGAACGTGTTCAAACTTGTCACTGCCTGTCTCAACACATGAGGGTATGAGACATATTATTTGAAATAGATGCAGCGTAAGTAATAAGTAATTGCTGCTATAAAAATTAATTCACCGTATCTTTTGATCACACATCGTATAATACAACAAAGAAGAACAATCATTAAAGTAGAATTTGAAATGCAATGACAATAAGAAAAAACTAAGCTGTGCAATCATAAAGTCTAATGCTATGCTCTCAAAGGGTACTAAAATGAATAGGAAATAACAGCTGTTCAAAAAACACACAACCTCTTTCTTTGGTACGATGAATTTATTACAAAAATATTAATGTTAATAAAATACTTATACAACAATATTTAAATTACCTTAAATGGAAATTTTATCCAAAACACATCTTTCACTCATTTGTAAGATTTATATACACAATCAATCTTAATAATAAGCACACATTTGTCCTTGGAAAATGACATGGTTAACACAATAGACGAATTTATACTGGTATAGCACTAATATGTATTTGATTTGAACCACTAGAATTGACATTTTAATATTTTATAAGGACATTTCAACTATTACAAGCTACTAACCTTGAGTACAGTGCTGCCAACTGACATGTAAGGAGAAATAAGATTTATCTATGCATGGCTTCTATCTTCTTAATCTTAGGGTTGTGTCCTTTTTGATACACCCATTATACTGACAGTTTTTATAAATGTTAAATTAAAAGTGAAAATAGCAATACAATTAGAATGTCACTAATACATTTGTGTTCACCAGTGATAATTAATTATTTTTGTATAACCCCACAAAAAATTGACTGTTGTAATGTAATTTTCTATTCTGTTTATCACTTTTTTAATTTAATCAATTTTCTTAGATCTTACACCTTTTATGCTTCTTATTAACTTTATGTATTCTAATCTTTGTCTCCCTTTGCAGCTTATAAATTCAACAACACTTTTTATTATTAAATAAACATACTTGGGTCTTCTGTACATGTGCAAAAATCTAGTTAATCACAAATATGTCATAAGCATTTTTTTCTCCAGTCTCTTTTAAAATTTCTTAATGTCAATAATTGCTTAATATCATGTTGTCGCCTATGATTTCTTCTTAGTTGGGAAATTACTTTTTAAACATCATCGTATTTAAATATAAGTATTTTTTAAGGTCAGAAAAAAAGATCACTCGCTCAATTATTACCTTGTTAACTATCATTTTCTGACATCATAATCTGAGGTTGAAAACATCCAGCAGCCCCTTTTTTTTTTTTAGCTTCATCTGTATAACTTAGCAATTTCTTTAATAAATGTGTGCACTTGAACAGTATCAAGTCTGTGGGAGTGTAATAAAAAATAGATCCAGCAAGGTACTCAAGAAAATGTTTGCTACTGACACATCTTGGATATCTAACTTTACATCACAACATTTTAATCTTCCAGGTAAGGGGACCAATTTTCAGAGTCCATTAAGTGGCACTTGGCAGTTGAGTTAAATGTTACATAACTAGGTGTTTAGATAATAACATGCATGCCAAAATTCACTTCTAATAGTAATGCCCAGTAAAATGTTTTCTTGGATAATTTGCAACAAAATTTCACAACCAGCAGTGAAGAGTAAAGAGAGGGGCCAGAAAACAATTTTTAGCATTATCAATATAAATAAAAAAGGAATTGACTTCTTTGAAATGCAAAATTAAGGACCCCATTTACACTCTCTAATATCTGGTCAGTCTCTTATTCTGAAATTCAGTTATACCTACAAGCCTGTATGACCAATTTTAAAAATTCAAACAACTTGTTTTTTTACCATGTTCAGTGCTAATGTTTACATAAAAAGATGTATGCTGGATCATTTGGTTATCCATTATTTTTCTGAAATGTACTTGTCTCTGGAACAGTCTGACCAATTTTAAAAATTCCAACAGCATATTTGCTAGCAGTACAAGGGCTAACATTTGCATACAAAAGATATTCTCTCTATGATCCAGTTGTCCAGTTATCCAGTCATTCTCTTATTCCAAAAGTCAGTTATATCTCAGTAAAGATAATACCAATTTTAAAATTCAAACAGCATATTTACTAGCAGTATAAGGGTTAATGTTTGCATACAAAAGATATACTCTCCATCATCCAGTTGCCCCGTTATGTAAATTCATATCTATATCTTCTATACATATAAAAAAGGGAGTTAATTTCTTTGAAATGTAAGATTAACGAGGTACACAAAAAAATCTTATTTGGCAAAAAGTTTCTATTTATTGCAAGAGTAGTTTTTATGTATTTTTTTTATTTTAATGCGGCTGCTCATAACTTTAGCTTTACATAAAATTATGCAACAGTAATAAGAAATCAAAATGAATAAATAAAGTACCAGAAAAATAAACAGTAAAAATCTTTTAATAAAGTCATTTTTTATAATACGCAGTTCATGTGAGGCACGCAAAAATGAATCGTATCTCAAAAAAATTTTCAGCTGAAGGTTGTGTGGAAAACAGTTACAATTATTTTTTTAAATTTTAGCAAATTTTATAACTGAAGTTAAAATTATGTATATTTACAATATATAAATCACTTTTCAAAAACTGAATCTCCTTTTACATCCCAAAGAGTAGAGCCAAGTGATGCCTGGCTGTGAAGCCAGGTTGTTGCTAAAAAATCATTACAATAAGTTCATTGTGGCAAAATGCTAACATTTATTTTCTTAAAATATTTCAGTAAAATACTACTTAATATTCTCACAAACATGTCAATGGTCCAAGAGGCAGAGCCCCCTGGCCGACTAGTACTATATTCTGTCAAATACCTACTCACCCTCTATTAATCATTCATGATCATAATTTGGCTAATGAAATTTAGTTTCTTTGATTTACATAATTTAAACAACCTCCTTTTATTTTACACTGCTGTTTGACTGCACCAAGGACACAAACATACACCTCATAAACACAAAAATACAAACTGACACAGACAGATTTTTCAATTCCTTAGGAAGAAAATCCTGCCTTGGAGGTGGTAAAGAAATCCAAATGCAACAATCATAGGGGATTTCATGCTACAAATTGTTATAATAAGTAGGTTCTAGGATCTTGTGATAATTGCATGTTAGTCTGCATTGGCAGTAGCTTCTTTTATTATTAACAAGTTATATATAATAACAACTGTAAGTTGTAGTTGTCTTGCTTATTGCAATGATTAATTCCACTATTTTATATCTCTTTTACTGTCAGGGAAATTACATCATATTGTTATTAATGAAAAACATCTCCATTATTCTTTAAGCTGTACATCAATAACTTTGTAAATGAAAAGAACTTGATCTTTCAAAATGCTGAAGCCCATGGCCTCATAATCACTGATAATTCTGTAAATTTTATTCTACTGTTAAGAAGTAGTGCCTGTTTTGTTAGTTAATACGTTAATTGATTAAGGGCTGAATTGAAAAGGCTTATCCCTTTTCAACCTTTACTCTTACTTAACTGATTATCACTACACTATTTGACTAATGTATTATAGCTACAACAAAATCACAGTAATTTAAATTTTACCACCAAAAATGTTAATGTTTGAGTTAAAATTGAAATAACTTTCATAAATTCAGTGACAGTAAAATATGCCTGACCCAGGCCCAGGGCAAAGAAACAACAGCATTGGATTTCTTGCTAGAATAAAATCATATTAATACATGTCCACCTAATATTTTGGGATATCTGAGCATTAGAAAATTTTGTCAACACTTTTTTATGTAACTAGAAACCACTTGCTAGCCACTTGTATGAAAGATAAACAAGTAGTGGAAATTAATGAATAAAATGTTGTAGCAAAAGAAAATAACAGTTGAAGCAACAACAGATTTGTCTTAAACAAAGTCATTGGAACTCACTATGTCTGATCAACCATGTTTTGATCTATTATCATTCCTTAGGTAAATAGAAAAATTTAACCTTCAGACATTATTTTTTAAAAGAACACATAAAACTTTAGTTTGAAGATGTGATGATTTTCATTAAATTTTTGAAAAAGATATATGGAATATGAGTGCAAAAAACCAAGTTTATAATTAATTTATTCATCTACATAACCAATCAGCTCTGTATGGATTAAATTAATTATTTTTAATAGGTCCAATAGTGGACCAGAGAATACTCTTTCATGATCAGATGAGAAGGCATGTCTCAAACCAGTAATTTCATTTATTCTCCATCAACAGCACAATATTATTTTATAGTTAATTAGAAGCTCCTAAAATATTTTTTAACTCATATTATTTTTATTATAACATTTATTTTTACATAAGGGCTATTCTAAAAAAATGTAATTTTAATAATTGTTTTACCTGTCTAATTAGCACCTTCTGTGAATTAGAGCTAACAGCAGTTGATGGAGCAATTGACTGCAGTTGTGCAGGAGCTGGAGCTGGAAGAATCCTAGTTGGCTGTTTTACCACAGTTACAGTATTCTTCGGAGACACTACCACTTTCTGCTACACATAATAATTTTGTATAAATAGAATGGTACATCATACTGCTACTACCAACATTCCAATGATGCCAACAATTACTTCAAATTTACACATATTTAAACAGATAAATTTTCTTTAATTAAATATTTTAAAAAATTACTTTCTCAATATTTTATATGCATACTTGGTAAAACAGTTTATAAGTACAAAAATTAAATAAGGTATTCCCCAAAAGGATAAAACCAACAAATTTAAATTAGATAATACAATAATATAAATAAACAAATAAATAATAATGTCACCCTGAAAAATACAATAGAACTCTAAATCTTCAGCCGACCCATAGGGAAAACATTCTAACTTACTTAAGAATGCTTTCATAGTCTAACATGGATTCTCCTGCTTTTAAAAACTGAGTTAACTTGTCTTAGAACCTCTCAGCATAACTAGTTAAAAAGAAGACAACAGAGTAAGTGAGATTCTTTCCTTACGTCAGTTCAGATTTGTTTTTTTTTTTTCAGATTTGTGACGAATTAGTAATTCAAGTCAGAAATTTTAAAATATGACTCAAATGTTAAATGTTTTTCTACTGTGCTAATATAAATAATCAAAAAGTGATTCAATAATTAAAGAGACAAATGGCAAGAATAGAAAAACCATTTAATAGAATAAACTGAACTATCTGATATTCAAGTTGGCATCATTGACATAAAAAATATCAGCTGTTCAAAAAGAATTTTGATTATTTAGACTTCTTTGCTGATTACAAATTGTCCAGCTTCAACCATCTATTGTGGAAAAACAGCGTGCTGTGAAGAGTTTTATTTTCTAGAGGTGTGGGGCCAGTCAAAAATCTCTTATTCAAGTTAAACCTATATGGTAAAAGCTGTTTATTATTTTAGCCTTCTTTGTTTATTACAAATTGTCAGTTCCAAATTGTTTATTACAAATTGAAAAGTTTTATTTTCTAGAGGTGTGGAACCGGTCAAACCTAACTTATTGATGTTAAACCTATATGGTAAAAAAGCATATTAATTGTGCAAATTTTTAAAGTGGATAACTTAAATCAAGTGACAGTCAGAAACCAGTGAAAATCTTGACTGACAATCTGCAAGATTGCATTAACGATCTTATCGCACGACAGATGCAAAATGTTTAAGAAATTGGTGAAATGTGTAGTGCAAGAATTGGCACTATCCATTTCATTATCCATGATATGTTGAATTACCCCACAAACCATGTCCACAGTGAGTTTAATATGTACAAATGTGAATTCAAACTAGTACAATACTTAACATTTTTTAGCAGATAAAACTTACGATCGTAAAATAAATTTGGTTCATAATTTTGGATTGGAATTCACTCATTATATAGAATGGAGATATACAGGTTAACCTACCAGACAAAAATTTTAAATCTAACCACCACAGCTAATATTAACGGTGTTTTGGTACTATGAAGACTAAATTTATTCCAGTTATTTAAAACCACAATGTACAATGAGCATTAAATATTACTGTGATATGCTGTAAATTACAGTGAAATCTGCAAGTAAGGAGGAAACATCTTGGCCATCTTTCAAAATGCGTAATCTGCATAACACATGGTCCCAAAATGCTCAAAAGACATGGAAAGCTATTTTAAAGTTGGGTTCGGAAGTACTGCCAGATCTCCTTACAGTCGTGATCTCACACCATCAGATATTTTTGTCCTCACAGAGTTTTTACCCAGCACCAAACTTGGCAAAAATGAGCAGGTCAGAAATTCGAAGCAAGATGGCTCAGTGAAAAGATGTTAACCAATGAATTAAGAAAGCTCACAAAAAGAATGGAAAAATAACTAAATGTAGCCATGGATTATAATGAAAATATTAGTTCATTGTCACTGAATAAATAATAATTGTTTAAGTTATTTGTGACCATTATAAATTTTGAATTAAAGTTTTATTGAGTTTAAATAAATCTGTATTTTTTGAATAATTTTTTGTCTACAAAATTTTACTTAGAACAGTATATTTTAAAATCATGTAGTTAGTTAAATTTATAATCTCAGCGTAATTAGTATTAAAACAAAACAATTTAAGTGATTCAGTTCTTATCATGCATTCTTGTCTAAAAATAAAATTTCATGGCTGTATGACATCATGCTCACCATGAGAACCAAATCTTTCGCACGTATAACGCTGCGTCTGTGTGTATACACAAACTCACATGGACTGAGTGTTAGGCAGAAATGGTGGTGGGGCCAGACAAAGGACAAAAGAAAAATTCATTCCATCTTGAGACCTTGCAGCGATGGCATCGTGAAGCGTTTAGTTGTGGTATGGTGAAGCACACAGTGTCACGAACAAAGGACAAGTTAGTGAACAATGAGAGAATCTCAGGTAGAAGGAGTTTTTTGTTATGTTAGAGGCCTCTCTGAATTTAAATTATGACAGATCCGCTACGACAACTTCAAAATTTGATGAATTATTAAAAAACTATTTTAATGAAAATTGGATTATCTATATTGTGTGAAACTATGTTTTATACTGTATTAATAATAGTTACGGATTGGCCAATACCAAATTAATATATTTATTTATTATTATTAATGTAAAAGTGTCAAGTAGTAGTACAATGAGGGTCTCATGTCACCATGATAGCAATATTAAGAAATAAGCTTATCTGTTGAAGCGTAGCCCAGTACATCATTTCACAGTTCCTGAACAAGTAATTAAATTTTTTTTTATTTTATTATTTTTATCTTTATTCAAAATTTATGTTTTAATTAATATACTTTCTGCTTACAAATTATTGAATATCCTTTGTATTAAACCAAAATTATTACAATTTAATAATGAAACTCAATAACAGCATTTAAAATCAAGGGCAAAAGTTTAATTTTATAAAAATGAATTTTAAAAATTAACATTACGTGAATTCCTAAGAGAATTTTTTAACATATGAAAATTTGAATACAGAGCATTTGAAGTGTTACTGATAAAACAATTGGTTATAACTAATAATTTAAAACAATTACTTATAACTAATCTTATTCAGTTAGCTTATAGAATTCAAGTAAAGAAACTGCGCATAAGAGTGTTCAGGAGGCTGATTCACAAGCATCTTGTGTAAATCCTGATGCATATAAAAGAGACTATGTGACGTTAATATTCAGTAACCACATGCTACAATATTTTAAATTTAAATAAAGTTATTTTATTTCAGTTTTTTAAGAGTTATGAAGATATTAATTGCCCACAAACAGTATAATTTCACTCATAAATTCATTTAAATTTTCATTCAAATTCTATTTTCCATAATCTGATTGCAAGAAATCTGTATTGCTATCAGCTATTAAGAAATATAACAGGAGGCTCAATTCTTAATATCCAATTCCCAATAATTTAGTTCAATAGTATCCATTACATATATCACACAGTTTTTCCATTCTGCTAGCCTGTTTTATCGATGGCTTTTAAGCAAAAATTTTTAGCATCAGATATTTTTATAACAGTATTTTCTGACACTACATAATTTTTTATCAGTCCCCAAATTAACTCAAGGGTTGAATACACAATGATAGAGGGGTAATTGAAGCATGGTTCTCCTACTGAATCTTGTTAACTCATCAATTTTATACACTTGAAAATTACTTCTAATACGCAAAACCCTTTGCAATAAGTGGAACTTAAGTTCATCCTCTTCAAAAATCACTCCTTTTGAACTAAATCACATTTTGATATCAATTTTTTTCCAAGACACAGCTGAAATTCTTTCCTTTTTACATGAATGATAAGAGGCATTGTCTAAGACAATAACTGTCCAGTGGAGGCAACAGATTCTTAAACATTTTTTAATAAATAAAATTTGTAAACACTTTTACCAATCGCAATTTTATCAAAATCAACTTTTTCTTCAATTGATCAGCAGTGTTTTGTTTTTTAAGAAACAAAACCCTGCTCATTCATTTGTCGATTCATACTCACGAGTCACAATGTATACTGAAACAGCACAACTTCTAATTATGTTAGCAGTTTTCTGAAATCAATGCCATTAGATTACTTGGTGTTTTTCCACATGAAATAAAGGCTTTTTTCATAGGGGCTATCAGTAATTGTGCACAACTGTCAGTTGCATAGGTATCAGACATGGTGTCATAATAATGGTTTAACTCAAGATGTACAGACACAAATCTAGGAATACACTACACTCACATTGCAGTAAACTTAAAAAACTGCATTATATTAACACAATAGAATAAATAAATAACAGAACAAAAATTGAACACAGAGAACAAGAATGATCATATGAAAAGATTAAGGGTTTCAATAGAACTGTGAAGACATAAAGTTATATCAATTTTTAATTACATTGATTCTTTATGAAAAATTAATTATATGATAACTATATATAGGTAATGATTATAGTGTTGTATACAGACAGCCACATTGTGAATCGGCACTGATGAAAAGGACATGACTCAGCAAAATCATGACAAACTCACTCACACAAAGGCAACGTTTGTTTATTCTTCATTCTATAACCTAAATGAATACAGTAGTTTCTCTTAAAATGGATTAAGTATTAAAAACTTATAATGAAAAACCTATAAACATTTTCTGTACTGATATTAACAAATTATTATTAAATGGCGTAATTCATATAAAAGTTATTTTTTAGTTAAAAAAAAACACCAAAACTAATCATACTTGTCTGAATAACAAAACAAATAAATTCATAATTTTGTGAGAGACAACAATAAATTTTCATAAAAAAATTATTGCAAGCAAAAGTAATAAATAAACAATAAAAACATTATAAATGAACTCCAGTGATGAAAAAATAAGGTAGGTGTAAAATACACATTAAATGAAAAATTCAATTGGATAAAATAGTTTCTAAAAAAAAAATTATTATTTATTTGATTATTATACTGTTACAGGCTAATACCAAATTATAAACATACATCTTATTTTTTACAATGAGATGAATTTTGCAGAACATGAAAAAAGTTAACCTTGACCTGGATTCAAATCCAGCAACTTCCAGACAACAGATTACCAATCTGCCATGGAAATTAACAAAGGAATAAAGTCCAGTTTCTGTGTTTTTTTTTTTTTTAAGATTAAACATACAATAAGAAACAATAAAAATTTTTAAAATCTAAACACAAAATTAACAAGATCATGAAACATTCATTTAAAAAACTGATTTTTTATAACACGTATAACCCCACTGATTCTAAATAAAATGAATACAAAATACACAACAGAACAATATGCAATAAGATTCACAAAAAAAATTATGAAATTATGTGTAAAAAAACAGATAAAAAAAATTAAATAAAAAATATACCAAAAATCCATAAGGATTCATAACCAATTTCTAACAGACAATAACTAGTAAATTCCACTGTCTTTATTAAAACTGCTACTTAAATTCTTCTAATGCATTAACGTAAATTAAAGTCAACTTAATAAAACAACTATAAAACATGATTTATATTAAAGAACTGAAATGAGAGATGGATTATAAAGTGGTCTGAGTTGTTTTATTTACAAATTAAAAAGTTTTCATTCAGATTGTAATTATACAGATTTCATAAAATTGAACTGTAACAATATAAAAATCAGCTTAGAAAAATTAATGGAGAATATATCTAGAGAAAAAAAAAAACTTGATATTATGAAACCAATACTTTGTAATTTTAAAATAATAGCATTGTTTCTGGCAAGCTTAGAAAATTACTTTTCTTTTAAGGTAAAAATACCTCAATTCCTAAACTAATAAATCATTGAATCTAATGCCAAGTTTCTTTTTTATGCCCAGAAACTAAGTAAATTAAAATAACTAAAATGAAAATAAATTAAAATATACTATTTATTTTTTTTAAATATTCCTCATATTAAAGAGAAACGAAAAAAAAATGAAAATCATAAATGTTATTCAATCTTCAACATAATTTTGAAAAAAAAAGTATTTGATATACTTAATACCTAAATTCAGCTACAAATATGATGTTAAAATTATCAACTGATTTTAAGTAAACCATAGAAATTCCAGTTGGCTGTTTAGTAAATTATATGAATATGACTATTAAACAATAAGTAGAGCCTAATATCTGACAAATTAGCTTCTTAAATAAAAAATAAAAATAAATAAATAAATTTCACAAGGTATTATGTTACAATCAAACACTTCAGATGCAGATAGTAAAAATATACTCTAAACACTTTCTGTATATTATTGGTACCATTAATATGTCTAAATATACGATTTTATCACTCCAATATTTTCTTACTTAATAAAGATGATCTTTAACCACTACATTGACCAGTCACTGCTAACCTCATTTTCAATGACTTAAATTATATTACACAGAAATAATATTCGAGTCACCTATCAGAATTACAGCAATGTTTATTTTGGTTTTTTTTTTAGAATTCTTTTTCAAACAATGAAAATCGAATGCCAATCACTTTCAATTATGATAACAGAAGAAAGAATGAAAAAAATAAACAATAAAAAAAAAATCAGTGGTAAAATTAGGGTCGTAAAAGCAGTACTGTATTTGAGCATTAATGCTACTGTACCAATAATAGTCAGCAATCAGAAGTTTTTATTATATTAATTCTTAGGTATACGAGGTGCTACCCAAAAGTTCAGGGAAAAATAAAATAGCTTAACATAACTTTTAATCTCCACTGTCTCCTTCAAAGTAGTTCCTGGGCACTGATACAGTGATCCCAGCGTTTTTCCCATGATTCCATGCATCCCTGGAAGTCTGCAGATGTAAGTGTTCGAAGCAGGTTCTGAGTTTCTTCCTGAATCTCCTCAATTGTGTTAAAACAACGGCCTTTCAATTGAAATTTTATTTTCGGAAAGAGAAAAAA
>JAAAKQ030226328.1:0-11362 GCA_010016005.3 Zanna intricata | reverse complement strand
ATAGAAATATATTCTTAAAATAAAAGAGGAAAGGAAAAGAAAGAAAGAAAAGTCCGGTCCAAGAAGAAATAGACAAAAGTCCAAAAATATGTTTGGTTGAAATAAAACAGAATCCTATTTCAAACTCCAGTGTTCCTTTGTTCTAGAAAACCCACTAGAACAAGCAGCTCCTCCCTGGGTTGAGTAATACTTAATTGGAGGTCCAACCCAGGGGGGGTGGTGAAGAAAAGAATGAATGAGTTGTAACTTGTACATTCACAAATGGAGCTGCTTATGAACAATGACATTAACAGTGGAGGAATTTACAATTGTAACTACCCCAGCAAACTGACTTTCCAGGACTGGCAATCTCGTACATGATCCACTATCTCATCACTAATTGAAACTTTGGTTGATTTTCAGCTTGTGAAACCAATCTTCCAGTTGCTCTTAAACTTGTATCCCATTGACAAGTAGACTTGGATCTAAGAAGATTGATATTCTATTCAGTTCATATACGCCATTGAACACACATAACTGATTGAAACTGCTAACCAGTGAACCTTCTGTTGTGGGCTCCACATCTCAACTAACTACATTTGCATTGTGAGTCGGCTTGCCTGCACATGTGTATTCTGTTGACCTTGAGAGTATACAGAACATATGTTAGAGATATTTCCTGTCAGTTGAGCCTACATTTAAAAGATTACGACTGGTTTTCTAAATACAGGCCATTACTTTTGGATACTCTTAGCCTAGACACTCTACATATACTATCAGAAACAAGACCATGCCTATCACTATAAATAGCGTTTTGTTTGCTAGTGGCAGTTATCAGAGAGATATTAAAAAAAATAATAGTTAAAAATAATTATGATGTTATTTCTTGATTTACCAGCATCATCTTTTTTCATCATTTACTTGACTACTTTAGTGTAGGTTCTCCATTTTTTTCTGTTCTGTGCTAATCTTTTAATTTCAAAGCACTTTAAGTACTCTCATATGTTTTCAATTACTTACTTTAGTATTTTGTCCTTTATTTCCCTCTACAGTTTTTACCCTTTTCTATTATTGAATCAAGTTATCTAATACCTACCGAAAATCTATCTAGTAAATCAGCTAACATATTACCCACTTGCGAGCTTTTCCAGTTAGAATTCTTTGCAAGTTTTTCCCTATCATAAATTTTTGAAAATCTTAAATTTGATGTTCTTAATGCTGTTTGCTGCTGTAAAGCGCTATCCTTAGAACACATTATTTTATGAATTCAAAAATGTTTTTCTTATTCCTAAATCTATTTGAAATTAGCAATTTATTTTCTACAGGCTCCTATTGCTTATGAAATCAGCATTTAATGTTTTTCTACAATCATCCAACTATTGTAATTTTGCTGCCTAACTAATCACACTTCTGATATTTTATATAATTATCTTCTATCGAACTGTTTTATTCATTATTAATATTTCTTTTTATTATATTCTTATTTATTTTCAAATCAAATTTCTCTATCAGTAAACATAAATTTTACTATATACTTATAATAATAATAATAGTAACTGGTTAAAAAATAAAATGGTTTGATTAGTATTATAAATACTGTATTCTTTGTATGTGTAGACAGTAAATTATATAAAATTCTTAGAATAAGTAATAAACTTAAAACATTGCTTCTTTTCATGGCTTACAAACAAGAAGAAAAACACTGTTTTGATAAGGTCAAGTTTTAGGTCTTACCATCTGTTGCTTCCAGTACTTCAGAAAACTCCAAAAACTGCATGGTTTAGGTTTCTTTTCCAATTGTTCATTTTATATATATATATATATATATATATATGAAATGATATACATTTTTTACAATTTATTTCAAGAAAAGAAACCAATTTACAATTTCACATCCCTAATGGCAAACTTTTGCTGAATTTAAGAGAAATGTAACACGGAAATCTGAAGTGTAAAATTTTTTCACATTTGCAATATATTTTCAGCTTGCATTATTAATAGAAAAACTATATTCCTATTTATAATCTTAATGACATAAAGATTCATATTTCAAATAGGTTCATTTATTTTATTATCTTCAGAATAAAAGCAGGTATCCATTAACACTACATTATTAAAGCTTAATTATTATTTAAGCTTTAAATAAATTCTTAACAATTGTGTAATTTATGTATTGAATTCATGTTATTATAAATTTACAATTAATTATTCATATTCTCTTACCTCATCCATAAATTTCATCATTTATAATGTATGTAATGTCTCCCACCACAGTTTTTTTCAAATTTATTTGATAAATTTTTTCCATAATTGCTGAGAAAAATATAATTATGTACATAAATTAAAATTGTCAAAATTGGAATTAATTTTACTTAGATCTGTTGTGTATAATGATAAGAACAATTAGAGAAATAGTATGTTTACAAATTTTAATTTCAATATTAAATGAGAAACTATCATATAGAGCGATACAGTATTATGGAATCTCAAGCAACTTTAAAATCATTGTAAGTAGAGTATTGTAACTTTCAGGATAAAGTATCTGACAACTACTTCACCTTTTGACGAGACATAGAATTTCAATCCCTTCTTGAAGAGAGGCCAGGAGTTGTAAATCAAATATTTTAAATGGTAACATCCCTTGTGTGATACATCATTTCTAAGGCCTTTGTATGTAAGAAAAATGGTATAAATAAAAGGTTTGTATGATGTCTGTACCCAAAATGGTGGAAGGATAAAGTTTAGATTTAAAAAAAAATTACATTGCTATTTAAGGAACTGTTATTGCAAATAAAAATTGATTAAATGGATATTATTGAATAAATTTATTTAAAAAATATATATATTTATTAAACTCTACATTTGCTTATTTACTTATATTTCATTTTAATAAATGTTTGATATGTCGTCCTTCTGTTTGACAGCCTGCCAGTCTGTTGTAATGCCATGGAATTTGGAAATTATTTGACATTTTCACTTTTTAATGTTCAAATCACTGAACTTTGGCTAATGTTATGTTCTCGTACTACTATTCAAGTTGAATGAGGATTCTCAATAAATTCTTGCATAATCTCTAACAATTTGTTGTAGATTTTGGCCTTCTCGGATTCCCTATTATTAATGCTCCCTGTTTCTTCAAATCGTTGGATGGTTTTTGATACTGTACCGTTTGAAATAGGGGTTACAATTATTAAATTTTGGGTTGAACAATTTACAAACTTCATTATACATATAATCTACCTCTATCACCAAAGCCCCTCATAATTAAAAGTGTGGACCTCTCCTGTTCACTAAGTGAAATCTTGATAGCAATATTAGGAGATAGCACAGAAAAAATTAATTAAAAGCAATTATAAAAAAGATATAACAAAAATGGCTTGCAAATGTAGTAAAAGTAAAAAAATCAATTTACCTACCAATCAGAATAAATTCCCATAAGAAACAGTGTAGAATTCTCTTAAGTACCAGGATGGTCTGTTCAAATTTCATGTTGAATCGGTCCAATAATTCACTGTACCATTACTGTATACTGCCCCATGGTTGTGTTTCCTTTTTCCAGAAAATCTATGAGGATTATTACACACCCCAAAAAATCATGACCTTTCTGGCCAACAGGACATTCCTGGCCTTCTGGAAGCAGATTCGCCTGGAAAAAACTCATTGTTTTGATTGTTATTTGGTATCTGGTGTATAGTAATGAATCCATATTTCATCAATGTGACAACTTGCGTAAAAAAAACTCCTGTTGTGCTTAAAATGGTCCAAACATTACTTCTGTGTCTACAGCCGTATCTGCTTGTTGTGTGAAGTGAACAATCTCAGCACCATCAGGCCAACAGCTTTCTCATTCTTAACTTGCCATGTAAAATGTTTATTGCCATTCTGTAATGCAACTTCTACAGCCTCTGCTAATTCATGCACTTTCATTCAGCGATCAGCAAGAAGCTCGTCATAGACCTTTTCAATAATTTCCTCAGTAACCACATCTGCTGGATGCTCCTCATCAAAAATAGATGTACAGCTACATTGAAATTCATTAAACCAATATCTCACAGTTGTCATAGATGATGAAGAAGTCCTTATAGACAGAATCCAACTTCATTTTTATTTCCTTGCATGCTTTTCCATCCAAAAATAAAAAGCAAATTATGGATATTGTTATTTTTCTCATGTTTCAAAAAACACCACTTACATTTAACACAAATGGTTGTCAAATAAAAACTAACCTATGAATCAGTCTGAAATTTTTTATGGCATCATTTAATAGGTAGTAGTATACTATAGCAATGCCAACTTTCATCAGCAACACCACCTGTCTTCAAACCTGTCCTCATATACATCCTGAAATGGTAAATGTGTTGTAAAACCATTAGTTTGTAATGAATCCACTTAATCAGATCTCTTTTTTTATATTAAAGTGATCTTTAATTAACATAAAAATATGTCTATATTGTGTATCATATTAATATTTTTAGACTAGCTCATAATTTTAAACGAGTAGATATAAAATTAAAAAAAAAACAAGAATTTTTTAAAATGTATAAATTTATTTATTTATTTTTCAGACTTGTTTATAAAAAGGGTAAATTTCCTGATGGGTATCCTACATTTATTTATGGTGATGGTGATGGAACTGTAAATACAAGAAGCTTAGAAGGATGCTTACATTGGCAGTCTCAACAAAAACAAAAGGTTTACCATCAAAAATTTCCAGATGTTGATCACATGGCTGTTTTACGAGATCAGCGTATTGTTAGTTATATAATTAAAGTACTAGATAAATTATGATGATTTTAATTATTTAATTAATCTATTATTTATTTTTATCGATTTTGGCCAACCTGAGTAATTTAAGTACAAATTTGGGTTCAAAAAGAAATTATATTCACAAAAATTTTCACATATTTATTTACCATTCTTTTTATTTTTTTAATATTTTCTTGATTAAATCTTCATCTCGGAGGATATTTAGTTGTCTTTTAAATGTATCTCATAATTCTGTGATATAAAATACTTAAGATAATATTTAACTTACATATTAAGAAAATAGTATACCATTTAAATACTACATATAACATTTTTAATTTGATTCCTAATTAGTATTAGAATTTATGAAGATAAGCAAACTATGATTTCTGGATGTATCACTTTTTCTTAACATAGTTGCCTATGTTTGGAATAACATTTTATTGTGTATTTATTATGTATTTCTTGTTTCACTTCTTTCAAATGTAATATTTTTGTTTTTATATATTTTTTCTTCATTTTGTACATTTTCAGAAGAACAGTCATTATTTTTTATATGCTTTATATCTTTTCTAGTTAGCCTTTGTGCTTTGTTTAGTTCCTTTGTTTAGTCATGTAGCTTTGCCCCTGCATTAAATTTCAACCAGTGTATTGTGATTCTTTCCCTTTCATATGGTTTGATCTCTGACTCATTTTTATGTATTTTCTTGTTAGTCTCAAGTCAAATCATGACATATCTATATTATGTTTATGGAAAGTATATTACTTTGACATTTAGAAAATGTAAAAAATATATTGATGTGAAACAATTTAGTTGTTGAAAAAGTATAAGTTGTAATGAAATGAACAAGAAGAAAATTCTTAATCTCTATAATTATTAAAACAAAATCATAAACTAACTTCAACAATTTTATGCTTACATATATCTGCATAACTAAAAAACTTGATGGAAGGTTGACATAATGAACTCTTGATGACAGCCGATCACTCTATCAATAATAAAGATTATATTATTTTCAACAAAAAGCTTTACAGAGAAGTGTATGATGACCAAAAAAAGATGGTTGTGTATAAGAAGTTATTTGAAAGTCAAAACAAGACAGTTGCATTACAAATACATATAATCCCAGTTATGAAATCTAAATAAAACTAAGAGAATATTAGAAAATATAAAAAGGCTTTATTTTACCATGTGTTTGTAATTATAATGTAAGGTGTTATTTATAAACCAAATAAAACATAATTAAAACATAGATAAATAAAATAGAACTGTATTTTTAATGTAAGGTGTTATTTATAAACCAAATAAAACATAGATAAATAAAATAGAACTGTATTTTTTAACAATAAAATAAGTGGTTATCCTGTTGATTATGAACAATTGGCCTTATATTAAAAAGATTATCATTTTATGTTCACCAGATTGGGGGGAATACTCTAGAAGTTTCATAAAACTTCCATTTATGTGTGCTTTTTTTTAAGCGTATAATTTATTTTATGGTTTTCCTAAGTTTATAGTATATGTATATATTATATACATACATATCTTTTTTTTAAATTAAATTTTTCAAAATTAAGTTTTCAATTGTTAATTCATGTTTGTACTCATTAGAAAAAAGATTTTGTTTTATTAATAAATGATTTTTTTTAAATTTGTAACTACATTACATTAAGTAGATTAGTATTTAACTGTTCACGGAAAAATTTATTTTATTAATTATTTCAGCACCATTTAGTTTTTATTAATAAATAAAATTGTGAAGTAAATTTTTAGGAATTCTTTTTTGGATTTTTATCTAAAAAAAAGTTTTTCTATTTAGATAACAGGAATATGTCAGTTATCAGCCAAAAATAAAGAATATTTTTTTTAAAATTATTTGGTCTCTAGTTCTATTTCCTACAATCTAGTCAGAATTGGTTGTTGTACACTGACTGTACTGTATGTTTATAATTGTAATTGGTATACAATATGCCATATTCAGTTTATGTGTAATGATGCAGTGGTGCTGAATGAATTAAAAATTTATTCTACTATTTACAGTGCTAAACACAAAGTCTTCCTTTATTATTATTATATAATAATTAGATACTTAAAAATATGTACTTTATATATTATAAATATACAATATTTGTATAAAATTGTGACAAAAATTATTTTTACTTACACGCATGAATACAGCATTGAAGTTATTCATGTTTTGATATTTTAAACTCTAGTCATGGTGAAGATTATCTGTACACTATAATACTGTAAAAACTGTATGGAAAATATATGTAAATAAGATAAATTTTTGAAAAAAATTACATAGTTTTTATGTAAACAATATAGAGTTGACCCGATGCAGTATAGAACGGAATCGTTTTATTCCCATTTTCCCAGATTTTTGGTTTCAGGCAGTAGATTTACGCATCTTGATGCCAATCTCCTTGAATGAATGAAATGTGGAAAGTTTTAGTATTTAAATCTAAATTCAAATGTGAACCTTCCAAATGAAAGTTGGAAACTACTACCACTCCACTATGGAGGTAAGAGATTCATGTAAACAAATATATTGTTATAATGTTCTTGTTCTTCCAGATTTTATAGATCTAAGTGTTAAATTAATTTGTTTTTTCTTTTAGAGTTTATAAAAATAAAAATGAATAACAAAGAACTCCTTCAGAATTTATCTTCTGCTGTATTAATATTTTCTAAAACAAATATAATTTTTAGGTGAAATATCAAAAACTAATTCTTTAATTAAGAATTGATTATATAAAATTATTTTTATTTATTAAACGTTATATAATGGTTTTTATGCTTAAACAGGATTCTGTTATACGTAATTGTTAACAAATAATTGTAATATAATAAATGTTAATTATGTTGAAAATTCTTTTATTTTAAATTTGTTTCAGTTACTATGTATGAATTACATGTATATTAATTAAACAATTTTATATGAGTTTTTTGTTTTAATCTTCAGTAAATATTGTTTTTGTAATTTATATTATGTTAAGAGTTGTTACTATTAATGCATTTTCTTTCTACCTTCTTTTATTATTTTAAGGATATCTTTCAGTTAAAAAAAAGTTGTTGATGTTTTACATCTTCAAAAAGTTTTTATTAGGAAAGCATCTCAACGTCTGAACCAATTTAGATGTATGACCCCGCACTGGAATCCTTAGATTACTAGGAATGTCATAGGCTATATAAATTTATATTTATATATATATATATATATATATATGTGTGTGTGTGTGTATGTGTGTTAAATAAACTTTTTTTAAATTATATACAAAATTGTCGTCCACACCTCTTTAATTATCCTATATTCAAGAGCAATGTTTTTATTTGGCAGTCGTCTTTTTTAATATTTACCTCTTGTTATTCGAGAATCTGTTAACATATATTTATGTTACATGTCATTACCATAAATATTGCAGGCAACCTAAATTCAGAATTCTGTTTTCACATTTTTTTAGAATTTACAAAAAGTGGAAAAAATTACATTTAAAAAAAATATTACATTAATTTTGAAAGGATTTAGGTCTATCCTTTAAGATGCTTGTAATATTAGAAGATTAGTACTGAAATGAAAAATAAATAAATAAATTTTGATAATTTATAATTATATTTTTAGAACTATTTACATTATTTAAAAAAATTAAGATTTGAATAAAATATATGAAGAGGATAAATTAAGTAACTTATCTTGTGCTTGCATCCAATCCTTTTACACTTTTAAAGATTTATATAATTTTTCCCATCATTGCGAATGTGTAAATTGAGCTGGAGAAGTCCTGTGGACTGTTGATATTCCTGAGTTGTGGTTGAACTTAATGAAACTACTTATATGATAACCAGGGCCACAATTCATGAATAATAAAGTTTAAGTTATACTATAATATATGTAATATAAATTTACTGAAGTTTTTGAAAAATTTCCATTTTAGATGTTATAAATATGCTGACAGTGGACCAAGAGAAATAATAATAATAATAGTAGTAGTAGTAAATCATAAAAATAATTTTTTTCCAATTTTTTAAAAAGTTGATGTTTTTTTTAAATTCCTATAAGTCCATTTGCTGCTCTAAGATTTTGTTTGGAAATATGGAATAATGAAAGTTATGAAGCCTATGAAAAAATGTCACCTGGGTGGAATTCAAACGTTGGATCTTCTGGTTAAAAAGCTAAGACAGTACAATTCTCCCACAGAAGTGAGTATTATTGGAAGATGTATTAAGCTATGAGTAGAAATTAGCACAACTGAGGAACACTAGCATTCAAGTGTTTCTAATTAACTAGCTCTTTAATGCATTATTTAGTAGAACTTAAGAGATGTAAATTATATATAGCTGCTGTAATTAACTATTTTTATGTATACTTAATTGTTTTTTTGTAACTTAATGCTCACACCATCGTCATATTATTTGATAATAAATCTTAATTTTGAAATATCTCTTAAATGAGATAAAATTATTAGTATTTGCATTAATTTTATTTTTTGAGTAAACTATTATAATTAAAATATGCTCACTTTACATATCACCAACATATTTTTTTGAAGAAAATAGTTCAATAGGGGAAGTGTTTCAAGAATTATTCAGGGCATTATTTCGTTATAATAAAAAGGGTGTATTGAATTCATTTTGTGAGTTTCCATTCACCAACAGGATATTTTCTACCTGCAACGTATATCTCACAAACTTAGGACAGTACATTGATGTAAGTGAAGCTATCCTAAACAACCTTCCAAATATGGTCACTCTATCAACTAGAGCAGTAACAAGATTTTCTCCACTTTGTAGTACAGTCGATTTCTGTAATTTCACCGATCCACACATGGTTCGAACCTTTCTTCATACAACATATGATGGTGTTGTACAAGAAATTGATTCTACATAATTCATCCAAGAATTCTGTTTAGCACAGCTAAACACAACACCAAACCCATCTTGCATTACAGAAGATGCAGAACAATTTAGTCTTCGATTAAAATTATGCAAAGCCCTTTGCCGATCCCTTAGTACATGCCTGCAACCTCATCCCAAGAAACAGCAGATCCTATTGGCTTCCCAGATTTTTTTTTTTTTAATCTCCAGAACCATCATTAGATTATATCTTCAGAGAATAAGATGAATGAATTGTAGCGTATGTAAAAAATGCCATGCCTGACTGGGATTCAAACCCAGGACCTCCGAATGAAAGGCTGAGACACTACCACTCACGCCACAGAGGCCGGTGCTTCCCAGATGTTAATGGGATGAATTCATTTGGGACTATGAAGAATTTGTTGTGTAAACTTGGCAGGTTGGTGGGTCGCGCTAAAGCTTTTGTCTTACTGGACAAAGAAATCCTTTTACCCAATCTAATCTACTTTTTGAACCATCCATCTGTGATGCTTCCTGATTAAAATGCTACAAATATAACAAACAAAATGTATAACATAGGTTTTGTCATGCAAAATTATAAATTTTAACTATATTTTGCCTTAAATTATTTGAATTTTTTATTTATTTAAAACTAAAAGTAATAGAAAAAAATTGTATTTACAGACCTGTAATGTAAGCAAAAAAGCAATTCAAAAAAATAGTAACATACTTAGGAAAACATTAAGAAAAATGTTTTTGTCTAACAATGTAATTGATTCCTATATATTTTTTAGCACTGAATCCAAAAATAACCTTCAGTTTTTCCATTATGTAAGAATTTTTTGCATACTTCAAAATCTGTTAAAAGTTGAAAAATTGTAAAAATGTTATAATATACAAAATAGACATAAAATGTTTTGTATTTTTTTGATATAACAAATTATGGTAATATATTCACTTTTTTGGCTTATACTACACATTCTTATAGCTAAACAGTTGAGTGGTCTGAAGAGGATGGCGAGTTGAAAATGGCAAGATGGTTGGAGAGCTTGATTGACAGGTTGTGACAAGCCTTGTTTATAAGGTGTAACATGTTTATTGGAGGAGCTATCCATGCTACTTGTGCACTGTGCAATTCCTGTCAGTGCTGTTTCAACTGTCAGTGTGCGTAAAATTAGTTTTTTCCGTCCTCTGATCAAATGTGTTTTTGTTGATGGAAATTATATTTTCAGGCCATAAAGCAAACTTTCTGTTTTCAAAGAAGATGCAAAATTTCTGCAGATTCTTTTTTTTACATTTGTAGCGAGCTAATGTTGGAAAGGCAAAAAAGAAATATAACAGGTTTTGTTCTACATGTGTACCTAACTTATTTCAGAGTGAAAATAGAAGACAATACTTGAGCACCCCACTACGTTTGCAACATGTGATGAAGGACTTAGGTGGTAGTCAAAGGATGAACAAGAAGTGTTCAGATTTGGAGTTCATATGGTGTGGCAGGAGCCAACAAATCACACCAGTGATTGTTATTTTTGTTTGACTGGTGTTCACAGCCCCGACGGGGAGTCTTATTCTTTAAGACTTTGGGGGTTGGCATCCCCACGGCCCTAGCCTATGCAGCTTTTCTTCCCACTACACATCGGCCTGCAGAACACTTTACACCATACAAATTCTCTACACCAAGAACACTACACAACTAACAACACATACAACTACACAACAACATTCTACTCTTCTTCTTCTTACACATACACTCGGTGATGTTGCGACACCTTACGAATCGCA
>JAAAKQ030226316.1:0-11362 GCA_010016005.3 Zanna intricata | reverse complement strand
TGAAAAATGATGTACTTGTAAGTTTCCTATTTGATTACAATAAAATTTTATAACTATATTGAGGATAATAATTGACTTACCCTCGTATCTTTAGGTACAGCCATAAGTATTTTCTTTTTTTTTTACGAGAATAATACATCAAATCTGTCAAGTCGAGAAATCGCCAAGTTATGGCGTTAATCAGATAAGATGATGAGAAAAACAAATTTTTTTCCGACTTTATTTTTTGTAACTTTTCTTCTAATCATTTAGTTCCGTTGTTTTAGGACCAAATTTTTCAAAATTAAGAATATAATTTAAAGTTAAAAATGATATTTTCTTGTAAATGTTGTTTTTATTTCAGCCACAATAATTTCATTCGCCGATTAGAATATTTAGCAGATAAAAAAAGAGTTTCTCGATTTACACACTATGTATTAATACAAAATGACATATCTGCCAAACGTAAAAAAAAATTGATTCTGGGCATCAGAAAAGAAGTTCATTCGGTCGAGTGCTCTACTTCGTTTCGTTTTCCCGCTATCCGCTTAGTGTTTCCTGGATAAAAACATGCATATTTAAAACGGATCGAGTTACTTCGATGAAACTTGTACGTGTATCCTACAATATATTTTAAGTTTAAAATTTTTAGCTTCGAAAATTCCAAAACGAAGGTAATTTTTTATTATTTAATCGTTAACATCAAAGTAATTTTTTTAAATTTATTTTATCAGATAAAATATTAAGCCTTTTTTTATTTTTAACAAAATGACACCTAATTGTTGAAATCAGTTGAAGTGCGATATACGGCTGAAATAGTTAAAAACGGATCGCAAAAATGGCGTAGTCTGACGATTATGTGCCTGTTGGATCATTATTAATAATAAAAATTAATTTTTAGTTAATTGCTTTAATACGAGCTACATAGAAGCAGATCGTTCGGTTTCGTATATACAAAGTTAAATTAGAAAAGTTAATGTTTTTTAAATTTTATCCTTTAAAATTACTTATTTTTACAATCAGCCTTTGTTTTTCGTTATTCATCGAAATACATACCTGAAAAGCGAATTAAGATTAATGACAGACATGTTTTAAAAAAATTCGGTAGAAAAATTTAAACCGTCATTATTTATGAAATAAATACAGTGGACTAGTTCTCAAAATAATTAAATATATCTTTAGATACAGCAATACCCCAACTTTAGGTACAGCTCACCGCTGTCCCCTATTAGATTTACCACCGTGTTTTACTGAAAAGCACCATTAGCAAGAGGGGTAAACGAATGGTCGACTGCAATGAACATTCTAAGAGCGAACGAATAAGCCATGAAGCCGTAATCCAAGGGGGATCGGACAAGAGCTCGGTAGAATTGCAACATCCATACTCGATCGGCTCCCCAACGAGTATCAATCAGGTATAATTTTCAGCAAGTCTGGCATTTTTAGACATTTTACATTGAGGACCTTTAAATGTATTACTGAGTTTAAAGATTTCTTCTTCTGTATTCTCTTTCTTCTTCTTTAAATGTATTATCCGCGTCAATGGTCGGGTCATAACGCAAATATAAAAATGAAAACCCGCTTCCAATATGAAAAAATTGTCTGTATAGCAAAAATATGTTCCCTGAAGCGAGAAAAGCAAATTCATTTCGTTTTTACCGGGAAAAGCGTGAATCCAGTCGTTTTACATCACGATTCTAAACCGGTTATTGTGATTTGGAACAGCTTCCCAATAAGTTGTACAAGTGACGTATATTACAAAATCATCTACAACTAACGAACACATAATGGGTTTTCGCACGCAATCTATTAAACTATTCCGTTTTCTAGTGAGAAACTTTCGGATATCGTCGTTCCAACTCGAACTCGAAAGGAATGATTATCGAGGAAGCCCTCCTGATAAATGCAAGGAGATCCCTTTATACCTCATTCGAGCAGTGTATTTAGGATTCCCTCTTTCAAGCCGGAGATCTATGTAAGAGCAGGGTGATGTTAAAAGTACGAAATCGGAAGATGGTATAACGACTACTCGGAGAGTGGCGTAATTCGTGGGATAGAGTTATAAAGAGATGAGCCAGAAGATAGAATATAATATGTAACATTATATTATGACTTAATACATATTTGAAAATACAGGACAGTGTAAAGGATAAAACTCGATATTTAGGTAACGGTTGAAATTAGTAGTTTTGTCAATAAGCGGTTGAAAAATAATGTCCGTGTTCGTTGCCTTTTTCCAGGTTTTGCATAATATACATCATAAAGTTCAGTTCAATGAGACGGTCTACAACAAAATCAAATTCGGGCGATATAAAAAGTTACATACCGTATGAATCTAAATGTTAGATTTCCCCGTTAATTTTTAATGTTAAAAATATTCGAGATACGAAATATTTTAGTAGTTAATTAATTCGCTATTTATAAATAATTAATTTTGAATTACTGGTAACAGATTTTATTTTTATCACATTTAAAAATTTTAATGACGTTAATTACAAAATTTAAATCGACGTATAATAAATTTAAATGTGACGATATATACAGTAATGTTCACGCGTATCAGGAAGCAATCAAACTTGTAAAGCGATACGCATCTTGTTTTCACATCATAATATAGTTTAGTTTACACACCTCTTCTATTCGCTTTCCGAATTCTGAATTGCACTCTCTCGTCACTCACCCTGTTTCTCCTCGTTCTACCTTCATCTTCATCGCTACAACCGGAATATGTTAATGTTTTGAATACAGGATGAACCGCGATAGTGATATTCTCTACTCCAATTTCCGTGTAACCTCAGACGAGGAATCGTCGTCACTCACTCGCACTTCACTCCCCGCTCGCTCTTTCTATGTACCGCCCTTCTAATAATTGTATGATAACATATTTGACTGCGCCGTGGAACAATTTAAATTAATTCCTCACGATTTAATCATAATATATCTTAATCTACATGCGTGATTATCGCTTAATATATCAGGATTAGAATAAATTGAAAAAGTTAATAAAATTAAATAATTTTTGTTACGCAAAAATTAAGAGATTTGCATTAACTCTAAAAAAATAAAATCTTAATATTCCTTAAAATAAATACATGGAATATTTTGATGGAGTCCTCTAACCCATGCTATTAAAATCCCGTTTGTTTATACCCCTTTTTTAAAGATAACTTACTACAGTTTTGAAATTAAATAGAAATTATACTAACATTTTTCAAATTTTGCAAGATAAATTATAAAATTAAGTGAAAAATTAAACGTTCTGAATGTTTAGAAAAAAGGAATTTTTTTACACTGAAATTATAAGAGAGTTTTTTCTAATTTAAATTTACAAAATTATCAAAGTTTTTTATGTTGAAACAGTGAAAAATAAAAGTTCTGAATTTATCGAAAAAAATGTCTGCGCTTTTATTAAATAAATGCATCGCAAACTGCGACAAAAGTTTCTAAGTGTAAAATAGCAAAACTCTGAAATATATTTGAAAAAATACTTTACATACTTTTCAGTAAACAAGCAAACGCATTATTCTACCTACCAATAGTAAATTAAACACTTGATTCCTTACAGACTAATTTTAGTATATTCATATAATACTGTAATAAATTTACATCAGATTTGAAAATAAAAAACAACGAAGTAATAAAATGTGACAAAAAGGAAATATAGAATAAACGACGTCACAGATTAGACTATACTACCGCCCATTGGTTTACAAGAATTAGCGTCTGGAAATAGTTTATGCTAAACGTTTCAAATTTAAATTTGATTTCCATTCCGACCGAAAGAAACATGAAAAGTTTCCTGTGTACGGAGTGAGTGAAGCGAGACAGGAAGGAAACGGCGAGAAATACAGGTTGTATTTGGAATGTAGAGATGCGCGTTATTTTTCTGTGATGTGGCAGTGGTTTCTAACAGGTCGAACTTCTGGGTTAAATTTCAGGCACATCTGACACTTGGCGATTGATTCGAAGGCAAGCCTGTCTTCTTCGAAAAAAATTCCATTACTTTTTCAATCATGTTTTTCAGCAGAAAATTTTGATAGGAACGATGATTTCGTTCTCATCTACCGAGAATATGCTTACCGAAATCCTATGTTCTTTTTTACTCAAAGGTGTTGGAAAGCTTAAGAAATCAAGATTGTATTGATCTAATAGGACTCGAAACTCTAATCTATACGATTAACATCATGACCTTGTCGTTCTTGCACAGGATCGACCACATGAAACAAAGATCCTCGTTATTCTTCACTTTGATGATGACATATTTGTCTGAAACGGATTTGGGAAGAGGAATTAAAGATGAATCTTTGAGTGGACGATAACGGTATATGCGGACCAAGACCCAGTCGATACTCAGAAGCGAAAATCTGCTCTGCTTCCCTTCGAAGTTAGATTCTTCTTGGAGCAATGACTCGATCGCTTCTTCTATCGAGCTGCCGATATCGTTCAAGTTGATGACCGCAGAGTTTTTTGTTTTGAAGCAGACGTCTCTGCATTCGCCGACTAGCTGTTTTTCTTACGAAAGCTCGGTTAGTAATTTTATGGATACGAACTATTCCGTCAGTAAGGATACGATTTCAATCTTCACTGAATCTAAAACCGAATAGATTTCTTTGCACACCTGGTTGTCATTCTTGTAATAGTAGGTACTCAGGTTGCAGTTTAAAGCATTTTCGACGAGGGTGAATCGACCAGCTTGATCGACTGCGGCGGGTCTTGCTCTCTTGCAATGATCCTCTGTAGATATGTTCCAGCAAACAACAATAACAATCACGAATTAAATTGTGGTCGATTATGAGTCTATATAAAATACAAAAAAGACGAATTAACCATCTGTGAGAAGTTATAATGGGTTAAAAGCAATACAGCTAACATGCTAAAAGGAGTAAAAGAACTTTACTCCGTTCCAAATTTAAGTGTTTTTTAGAATTTGGTTTTAACGGAAACTGCCAAGATGCGGGATTAGATTAACAGTTATGATTTGGTAGACGAAGATCAACCCCAAACTCGTGTGACTTACTGATAAAATTGACTGCTTAAGTAAATCTAACGCTGGTTATCAGAAGAAAACACTCGTGCGACTTACTCTCAGAAATCAACGCAGAATTGAAAAAAAACGCCCAAAGTTGATAAATTAAGCACTAGTTGGCAGACTTTAGACGGAGCAGCGACTTAAGTTCTTTCATATTCAACAGGGTGTGTGATTGGAAAACTATACTCTAACGAATGTAGTCATAACTTTAACGTCATAGCTGAGGACTACAATCAGCTGATGTGCTACCAACCTGTGAAACATCAAACAAATAATTAATATTTAAAGCGTAGAATAAATAATAACATTGGTAACTCTGTGGAATTCCTAATCTTCCGCGCCAACAGCACGAGTAAGAAGAATGGAATTTCCAATAGGGGAAAAGGTGGAAAGATGTAAATTCTTAAGGGAAAAGGGAGTTTCTCACGGAGAAAAAAAAGAGAAACTCCAAAAGGAAAACTGGAAAGAAAAAATTAGTAGATGGCGGACGTGGAAAAAAAGAAAAAAGGGAAATTTCAAGTTGGCGGAAGGAAAAAAATTCCAAGATGTAATAGACTACAGGGAGGAAGATCCAAAATGGTGGACTAGGGTAAGTAGACTGGAAGGAAGGTGGAGAGAGTCGGAATTTTGAGGTTTGTTTATACTATGTTTATATTTGTGAGATGTTTTTTCTGGTGAGGTTTGTTTGTACTATTTAAACCGAGAAAATGATAATTAGATTTGCCTGTGATGAAAGGAGTGAACGTATGATTTTTAGGAATGAGGGTGGATTACCTAAATTTCAGATACATATATATATATATATATACAATGTATTAAATATATATAAAATATATTTATGAAACCTTATAATCGGCTCAATGAAGAAGGCAAGGCGAAAAACAGCTTCGCTTCCTAGTCCCTTAAAAAAATCTGACCTGGAATCTACGAGTAATTATTCCTTAAATGGAGTAGTTATTCTTTAAAAGGCTATGTATGTTATATTCAAAAGTGATTTTTCACTTGAGAATTGTAACATTAACACAAAAAATGAAAAATAATTTAGTCATCAAATCATATCTGTTGAAATACGATGCTAAAAAAGTGAAACGATTGTCGTTTGCTAACTTATGATATAACACAGACCTACTGCAAATAATACACAGATATAATGTAATAAGCATACCGTGAAACAGCGGGAAAAAAATTTAATAAAAAAGGTGGAAATGATTACGCTGAAATTTTAATCTCAAGCTTCATCAAAAGTTTATTAACGAAAAAATAATTTAAAAATCGAATTTTGATATATCGTAAAGTTATGTTTTTAATGTAAATTCTGTTAGAAAATCGATCGAATAATATATTTAACAATTAACTAACAATAAAACTAAATTATTCGGCGTGAAAATATTAATTTAAATTTCAACGCTTAAATTTTCACTTTTTATCTTTATATTTTATTTAATTACTTTTTTTATTATTAAAAAATCTCTGCAAGCCTTAAAAGTTTAAACCTTTAGTAATAATTTCTTTTACGATAACAAATTTGTTCTTTGAAACAATATCATTATTCCAGCGAAACGAATTCTAATAATGAATTTTCTCTCGTTATGGAACCGCTAAGTAAATTACCGTTAATTATTTCCCTGTCTAGTAAGTTTGCTTTTATACTTTGTAAGATATCTTTTTTTTCCTTTTTTTTTTTTTACAGCTACCCTTAAATTTATCATACTAGTTCGGCGATTAGCACCTTGCGTTACGACCGAGTTATCCGTGTTCGAATCCCGAACAAACAAAATCCTCAGTGGCAAAATTATATTTTACAGTTACAATAAATTTGGAAAATAGCTTTATCAAATTTTTTTACCTGTAAAAATACAGTAACATAGTGAAACATATAGTCTTATCTATATAATTATAATATATCGTCTATTTAAAATCGATTATAAATATTAACGATTATAAATTCAACCGTTAGCCCGGCCTGGTCACCCTATCGGAGAAGTTAGAGGCAGGTACTAAAATAAAAGATGCGATCGGCGGGTCAACGTGTCATGCCGAGCATACTGCCGGTAGACAGGGAGGCCTGTTTTGAGTATTTGGACACTCCCCTGAGCTAAGCAATGCTTAATTGTGGTCCGGTCCAGGGGAGAGGGAAAAGAGAGAAAAAAAAACATTCTTAAGTCATCGCTCAGGCGAAATTCAACTATCGAGCTCGTAGCATCGACTCGGCGACTGCGAATTCGGTTCGCTATACATCTGAATACTCGCTGGTTTTTCTTTCAATTCTATTAGGTACTCGTTCACCAAAAAGTTTTCCATCCGTGTTTCGATTGTAATACCCGTTCCTCACTTCTATTATCTCAAATAGCTTTTGTTGTTCGGTCGGAACCACTAAATAGCAGAATTTCTGATTATTTTATTCTATAGAAAATATTAATTACTAAGAAGCTGACATCGGAATATTAAAAGAAAAAATACGCAAAGCAAATGTGGTAAACTTTACTCGAGCTATTTTTGAATCGAAAGAGCAGATCGAGTTTCCCGTCGATACGGAATAGTTTGTCAGAATATTTTAACGGAACCATGTTCCTCACTTTCTCAAGAAACATCATTAACGTTAAGCGCGCCGCTATCAACCGGAAATCGAGGTTCAGACTCCGTAAAACCGTAATCTGTTTCGTCATCGAAATAAAAATGCGGGCGAGCGCATATGCAGAACCACACATCTTGACTTCCTGACAGTAATAGACTGATCGAAGAGACAGGAGACAGAGATAGATCATTCGCGATCAAATTTACTGCACGACCATATAAATTGTTTCTATATTTCGGCCGGTATTCGAGCAAAAAACTAACGTTTTATTTTTTCATCACATATTACAGAAACACGTATTGCAAGGTAAACAGACTCCTGTCTGTTACTTTACTTCGTGCTCTTTACGATAGTTTTTTGATTCTTGTGAAGATGTCAAATTATTCCTCTTCCTGTAAATTTTATCCCAAAAATTCTTGTAAAACGTTAAATATTTTATTTCACTGTCGATTAAAATGAGATTTCTCAGTACGTATAATCGAATTATTCCGGTAATAAAAAACAGTCTATTATTTTCAGTCGCCGTGATTCTGAAAGGATTAATTTCCTTAACGGAATACAGAAAATGAATCGCCAACATTTTTTCGACCTTCAGAACGCTAATATATTATTGAACACGATTTGCCTTTACGACTAAAACAGCGATAAAAATTTCAAGGAAAAATAAATAAAAAAACAACGTTACAAAAAGAATAAATAAATACAAAAGAAATAAATAATAAAGAAAATTACATAAACTTCATTGTTTTTAGTGTTGCATTCCTTATTATTATGTTTTTATCAAAATATCAGCTACACTCGTATAGCGTGAAAACAACTACTAACTGCCCCCAAAAGAACACTTAAATTCGTAAAACCGGAATGAAGAGTTACCTCATAAAGTTGAAACCGAGATAAGGTATTGCATACATGATAAATGCGATATACGTTGCGAAAGGGGAACGTAAAATTTAGGGGAGCGGAAAAGAAATTTAGGGGAATGGGAGAGAGGGGTTACCGCAGGAAACATAGCTTGAAAAAGAAATATAACTAAAGTTGCTTTACATACAAACATAAATTTCAATGTAACTGGAAAAGTTATGCGCAAATAAAGAAATTCCGTAAGAGTTAAATATTTATTTCATTCATAATTATCCTATATTTTAATATCGTTCAGCGCAAATAAATCAGTATAAACATAGTTTTAAAAGTAATACAAGAACAGACAACATTTTTCTCATTGAATGTTTACTTTTTATCACCTATTCTCCATTTATTACAACATTTTTCTATTTAAAAAACTACCGCTCATTAAATTATTTTCATAACAAGAATTTATTATTATGTCATTTAAAACTTTTCCGTCGTAAATAATTTACTTAAATAATAATTTCACAGCAAAAAAATAATTACATCATAACTGCAAGAATAATTTTGGGGGAATGATTACGAAAAAACTGAGCACAAAAAATACTTATGTCCAAAAACGCCACTATTTTTGTCTTTCTACATGTTTATTTAAACATAAATTCATACCCCAAGTTCGGATTAGAATAATTTAATCGATTAATTGAATAAAATTTCGATACGTTATTTATCTGATAAATAAATTTCGAGCTTATTATTTTTCAAATTTAAAAATAGATTATTTTTAATTTTTCGATCGTTAAAATCTCGCTAAATTTTTATTTCAGTTAAAAACTATTTTTAGATTAAACAAATTTATTAATCTTTAAAAAAATCCTTGTTAAAAATCCTTTTTAACCAAAAAAAAAATCCTTTATTGTTTAAAAAATCCTTTTCTATCAAAATCGAAAATTTAAAGGCTAACATTTCTTCACATTTAGGTTCTTTACCACTATTTATTTATTTCATTCCGACAACTAAAAGCTTACACTTAGCCGCGATTTATTTTTACAATAAAAATTATAATTTTTAGAAAATAATTCTAATCGAGAGTATATTCTTTTTATATTCTTAATGTAAATTTTGCAATCTGTTCGATAAGCAACCTTCCCCCCCCCCCTCACGCGGCACAATGAAATGAGGATGTTATTTATGATATATAAATGAGGAATAATGGATAATGGGTTGTATAATGGGTATGATGTCTTATGCAGAATCAGAGGTCGACCCCCTTCCTGAGACGTGTGGTATTTTCACAAGTATTTTCTGTTTACGCCACAGCGACCGACAAAGATTATGCTGTACAGTTCTGTCCGCCCTCATTCACCTGCTTTTAAAATAGTATCACTGGTATTAATTAAATTGAATAATACGGTGCGGATCATTTAGAACTATAAAAAAATATATCATTATATTTAGGAATTGATCGTGTCTTCGCGTGTTAAAATGAAAACGGAATAGCAAAAAGAAATATTTCTGAAGTTATTAAACTAAGCCGAAATCGAATTCAAAAAAATAAAAAATAAACACACCGTTTACCCTTATTTTTCTTAATTTTGTAGGATTTATGAAGAAATTTTATATCCCGAATTTAAAAAATGTTTATTTATACTGTCAATTATAATTGCGATACTAATGTTATGTTTTCCCATTATTTTGTTTCAGAACAAAGTAGCGGATCTATGTCACCAAAACGAAGTTAATTTTTAATACTGTACTTTAACTTTCTTGGATTTCGAATAGCATTCTTTACAATGAAGAAAGAAGGACCGAATAATTTTGTGAAAATAGAAGAAAAAAATATCGTTTAAAAAAGTTTGCTCGGCTTTTACTATTAATTATAATCGCGCGTAGAATCATAGATTTTCGGAGTCTTTTTTGCGATCAAAGATATATCTGTTAAGGTAAATATATCCAAGACATGTAAGGAAAATAATAATCGAATTGCGATATAAGGGAATTACGGAAGGGATCGAAGGAAGACGTATATGTATAAAAAAAGAAAAGAGAAAATAGTAAACGATAACCGCGCAGAAGGGCGAGGGTGTTAACGCGTGCCTTATCGAAGCTCCATTATTATAAACCCCACCGAAATACGTATACGGTCTTAAAATGAAAATAATTTTAAAATATGAAAATCCATTAGAGATTTTGCAGTAAATTTAATTCTTGAATACCTGAATTTTAACAGGATAAATTAAACGTATTTATGAATGGCACCCCAGAAAAGTAAAATGGAAATAATTTGAAACGAACTCTCTTTTATAATAAAATACCAACTCGTATATTCTAATTATTAAATCCTACTACTCGTAGTTAGACTAAATAGCGCTATTATTTCTTTCTTTATTAATGTTAATATGATTTTCTTTGTTCGTAAAAAATAAGATTTACGTCGGTTTATCAATATTTTACAATTATTCTTACATTGATTTCGAATGAATTTTATTTAATTTTTTTCTTTTAAAAATATTTTTCTTCTTTTTTTTACCGGCCAATCCTACGTAAAACCTTTGCTGCACAACAAAACTATTATCAGACAACTAGTTTCATTTTTTTGTTAATAAAGCGACGATAACTAATATTTGATAGCAAAACCAAACTTCAGAAAACCCACTAAAAAGTAATATTTTACAATTCTTTTTCAACTTTTTTAAGTCGGTTTCGAATAAAATACCTACGATTTATCGAACCTGAATTGGACTCCGAATTATAAGGCGATTAAAAATTATTCATTTTTATTATGTTTTAAAGTAAATTTAAAATAAACAATTTATTTCGATTTTAATGGGAAATATTTAAGCTAGACTTCAGTATTCGATCGCTTCTCGGCCTCTGGCCCCGTGCTGTACTTGCGATTCTGCTACCGGTAGCAACTTAAATTTGCTTCTGCA
>JAAAKQ030226305.1:0-11362 GCA_010016005.3 Zanna intricata | reverse complement strand
ATTTAATAATAAAGAGCTATAACCTTAATACATGTTTTCCTGAGTCCGCTCTCTGTCGAACCCAACAGAGAAGCAGCTCCTGCCGGGTTGAGCAATACTTAATTGGAGGTCCGACCCGGGGGGGATAAAAAGAAAAAAAAGAAAAAAAAAAAGGCTGATACGACAGCACTGACATTCAGAGATGATATTTGAGAATTGCCAATTATCTGATTATTATGACCTAAGGCAGGTTTATCTAATTTCAAACTGTTATTCTTATTTTCTTTTTTGGGAAGAAAGAAACATAATTACAAAAAAAAATCACACTATATCTAGAAGCAGTCCCCAGTGTTCTATGATAGAAACATTTTTCTTAAATGTATTTTTCCTATCTATAAAAATAAATGGATTGAAATTATAAATAAAACTTAAATAATTATTGAAATAAAATAAAGCTGTCGTATTATTTGAAATTTGTAGTAATTTTTAAACATTAACTTGTATACCATTCTAATTTTTTGAAAAAGAAATCGATTTACATTCAACAACTCATATGAAATCATAACTTTTTAATGAAATTATACTTTTAAAATACTAAACATTTATTTTTAAAAAATCATTCAATAAAAAAAAAAAATTAAAAAGAATAAACATTTTTATTATTTTACATTCTAGTTATTCTGTACTGAGAAAGAACGTAAAAATGAACTTTTACGATTTAATTTACAGTCAAATTACGGCAAACAGTTGTGGTAGATTTATCTGATAAAAAGCTAGATAAGATCATAACCGGAAATTAGATTTTATACAACCATTGCTTTCCATACTGAATTTTAACCACGAATATAAAGCACTATTTCACGGCAGAAAGAGACATATTAATTTGTTGCTTTACACCATCTGTTCAGTATTTTTTTATGATTCTGATAAGTATATAAGGACAAAAGTAATCCATTAAATTCTATTTCTCTCAGAATAATAATATTCAAGATGTTCCTAAAATAGATAGAGTAAATGTATCGCCTGCACGTCCAAATTATTGACCAGTGATTTCACTGGTCTTAGCATACTATTATGAAACATCATAATTAGCTGAGTGAATAAGGAAACGGGAAAGGAAATAAATCCTCATTCGTCTTTTCGTAAATAGTAAACTTGGAAAGAGAAACTTTTTATTCTCGATAATGATTGTCGTTTGGAAAAGTTTTATGTCAATCAACAAGATTATAGCAGTTAATCTCAACCACTGATTCACAGATTTTTTTAAAACAAGATTTTAATCACTTAGTTATAAACGTTTTAAAGACATTAAAAATCTATGAATAATTTTCTGTAAAAATAACTCTTAGGCAAAAAAATGACTTATAATAAGCCATATAAGTTTTTCTCGAATGAACCAAAATTTATAATCATTCTCAAAATGTTATTCACCAAAGATATATATATATATACGAGTAAAAAAAGAGTGATCGCGGGGAAAGGGAAATAATTCGGGTACTGTTACTGGAGCTTGGAAAAAAGAAAAAGATTTCATGTATAAGAAAAGCTCTCATACGGCCAAAAACGCTATGTTATCGAGTAAATAAAATGATTTCAGTTCCTCCGATAAAATGAAATCATACTGACATTTTTAGGGCCTTATCTATGAAAGAAATTTGATGGTTTCTTACGAGTTTTGACCACAAGAATCGATTAAAACACGTCTAAGGAGCTAATTTTGAAGCACAATTACTTTGTTAAATGATTAATATGTAAATTGTATTATGAAAACTGAGAAATTAATTCTCAAAAAATTTTTTTAATAAATTCTATGAAAAACAACAAAAACATCAACCTTTATTGCTAAAAGTAAACTAGAAAAATGTTACGAATTTAAAAATATTAAATTTAAATGTTATGAATTTAAAAACAGATGTTTTTAATACCATACATTTACACCTTTAAAAAATTAAAATACAATTAATTTAATTTAATAATGGTCTCTACACTTTATTGAATTACACTTTTAAAATACAATTTATTTAATTTAAAGAAAATAATCTCTATAATTTTATTGTCAATACAATAATACTGTAATTTTAAATAAATGTTCGAAAATTCCACCACTGTCATCGATGCACTTTGCAATTCGTTTCCTCATATTTTCAGTCGACCACCTAATATTATCTTCGTGTTCCTTGAGAGGAGAGCACTATTGAGAATTGAATGGTAATCAAACTTTTTTGAAGTATAACTTTATTACCATTGAATTAAAAATACAGTAAACTTATTAAAATGTAATATTCTCTTTTTGAAGAAGAAAAAAAAAGACGAAAACCAGAATAACATAATTATTGATATTCCTGCTTTCTAGAAGCATAAAAAATTATCTAAAATAATAAGACAAACGTAAAAAGAACATCTCAAATTGTTGTAAAATGGGGGTCTTGCAAAGATAAAAAAAAAATTAATTAAAAAATAATAAGTAAAGATAATTTTCATTTATTTTTATTTCTATAGTACAAACATCAAATAGTACTGCAGTATAATATATATTCTACTTAATATTTTTTTAAGATTGATAAAACTGTTATTTATGTAATAATAATATAAAATGTAAAACTAAAAAACTAGAATAAAGTATGGCTGATTCTTTTTATTTTTCAAATACGGTGGAAAAAATGAAAAAAAGAAAAATAAAAAAAATAATTGTATGTTTTATATCAGTAAAATTTAATTTTAAAAATAACTGTTTTTATAAAACAAATTAATTTTATTTCAATGCCATAACAGAGGATCGTAATGAAAAATTATTTCAAAGAGGATATACAGCGGTTTAATTTTATTTTCCTTATTGCTTTCAGAAAATGAGATTTTTGCGAGAAATGAAAGTACTAATTATCTCTTAATATCATGTAAATAAAATCCATTATTTCCTCTCTAGTACCGTTTTTGTTTTGAATAGAATCTCTTCATATTTTATATCGCAAATACAACAATTCCCAGTTCAAAACTCAACATTCATTTTTATTCTCTTGATATATCTTTTTGAATGATGAAGGGAAAATCTCGAGAAACAGTGCGTTATTTAGGACAACAAAGCAGTGCCTGAATATCTGAACTCTTTTGACATTACACTGACTGATGGGATTGTAAATCATGCGAGATGGCACAATGAAGCGAGAGAACCTCAGATGGAATGCTGTTTATGAATACGCTTTTGAAACTTCTCCGCATTACATACTGTGGATTATTCAGTAGTAAAATAATAAGTTACCAGAATTACTTGAATTTAAAATTCGTTATCTTCCAATTTTTTTATTCCCTTTAGTACTGTTTTTACGCTAGAAGAAATTACATTAAGTAAGAATTATAAAAAATATCACAATAAATTTGCACTTTTAAGTTAATTTCATACAATACTTTTCAAATATTTTTTACAGAAAAATTCCAAAATTTACAGAGCTTTTAAATAGTTTTAAAACTATTCTTCTTCCTTCTAATTTTTTATTTTATGAATATCAACAGTTAGTATTCTCAAATAAAATAGATTTAGAAAAAATGTATTTAGAACTCGAAATTAATAAAACAATCGCCATATGGGTGCTAAATAATATGACTGATGATTATAAATAAATATATTACGAGTAAATAAACACTTCCCTATTTTTCTTGTTACATTAATTTACTTAATGAAAAGCATCAGTAAAAGAATTAAAAATTAATTAATAAAAGGAAAAAATCTGATGTTGACTCTACATGACTACCTTGTACGCCTATTAAATTATATATTAACATTTTTTACATCATAAGTTAATAATTATTAATAAATATATTATAATTAATTATATTTAAATTTTAAAAAAAGTTAAAAAAAAACAATAGTTAAAGAAGGTTAAAAATATTTTTTTACAATCAAAGGTTAATAATTATCAATAAATAAAAATATATAAATAAGAAAAAAATTATAAAAAGGAAAATGAAGTCGGATCGGACCGATGGGCCTTCCTCTTGTACGATCGAAATATTTAATTAATTAAAATGTACTTGGCTATAACTCTGGAAACAATGAAAATAAGTAACACGATATATCGTTGAAAAGTCCTCAATGAGGGCTGATTACTACAGTTAAGAAAAAGTTCAAAATCCCTTTTTTTTTGTTTTGAGATTTTTTGGACACTTTTGGTCTAGTTAATTGCAATTCTACCGGGGAGGTGCACAACTAGATCTTACAACAGTCTTAAATCTAGAGTCTAACGATATTAATTTTATTTCTATAATTATCTTTAAATAATATCAATCATTATATCTTTTGAAGTACTAGTTTGTAAAAGCACTGAAGTGAAATCAAACATACAATATGTAGGCTTTAATATTATAAGATCACCAGATGAAACAATACATGATTATTAATATTATGGAAGAAATACAAATACATAAAGTTTTATTATGTAATAATGCGAATTACTTGGAAAAGTGAAATTTTTATTTAAATGTAAAGTAAAATTATACGCTTAGAACAAACAAATTTTCTATATTTTAACTCTATTTAAATGTATACCAAAATATTTTACCGTATTCAATCAATGTATTATAATTTTTACAATCTTCCACGACCACAAAATAAGCCATTAGTTAAAAAGAAAAATATTATTAAAATACAGAGAAAACTTAATTAAAGGAATGAGCAATTTCATTTTGTGGAAAATACTTTTAAATAAATGTAATTACAAATTAATAAATTAGGTTTAAAATGATATATAACAAACGAAGGACTGTAGGTAAGTTATATTAAAATTTATTGCAGTAACTATATTTGCTTTTTGATTTTATCAAGTGGACATTATTTTTAGCCACTAGGCTAAAAGTAACTGCTGGTAGTAGTTATTAACATGATGCAAACATAAGATAAGAATTATTTTATCTTTTACGGATAAGGTAACTATTTACAGGGATTTTGCTAAATACAATAATTGATCAAAATCATGTATTCTTATATTTTATAGCTTCAGATCTTTAATTGTTAGTGTTTCTTTTTTTTTTAATTGTTTACTTCTACGAGAAAAATAATTTTATTCCGTAATTACTAATACAAAATGCGATGACAAAAATTAAATATTATCTATGAACATAAATAAATATTAAAAAAAAAAATATATATATATATATACATGTATTAGTATTTATTAATATTTATAATATTTATTTATATAAATAAATATTATTTTAAATCTGATAATATAATACTGAAAACGATTTCAAATTTTAAAGGTAACACAATTCACGTTGAAATTACACCTTTGCAATATGAAATTATTTCATATATTTTTTAAAATCAATTTTATTTCTCGCGCTAATATAAACACCGATTCAGTGAACAGTACTGAAGTATTATCCCTTTTTTATTAATATGCATCCAATGTTTATGTTTAATTTTAATTGGAAGTTTTCATGCACAACTTATTCGTAATGCCAGGGCTTCATCAGCTCTTTTTTTATTCACTGACTACAAACGGACTTCATCCTTGGTACCCATTCTGGACATGTATATTTCCATTCATTTTCCTATTTTCCACATTCACCTAATTCGGTTTTCACTATTTACGCGTTACATATTTCTAGCTATATCACACTATATATTTAAATTAAACAATAAAACTTTTTATTACAGCTAAAATGTAAAATTATCATATCCCAGTTAATCAAATAGTCATATAAAAAATTTTTTCATTAAGGCATAAAAAAAAATTGTTGATCTTTATTTTAAAGTGTAAATCTAATAATTTACTTGTTCTCATCTTTCAAAGGAATTTAAATAATATGAATTTAAATTATATATTTAAATATTAATTACATCCTAGGAACCCTAAAATATTAACTTTACAAGCTTATCAAAAATAAAAAATATACCATCAAATTATTATATATTCATTTATACCATTTTTTGATTATTTATTATTATTATTTTCTTGAAATTCCTAAAAAAAAATCACATTTTAAGATTTAAATGACTGTTACTGAAACAAAAATTAAGTTTGATGGATTAAAAGGTTTAAAATTTAATTTTCAAAATCTGTAGCATGTTTTTCTCTAAACAATCAAGGTCAGGAATGTTGTTCCAATGATATTTCTTCATCATCGGAAAATACCTTCATAATAGCCTAATAACGGAATAAATTTAAAATTCTAGTCTTCCAAAAAAAAGAATTATACTTATTACAATACAAGTAGTAGCACTGAATTAAATGATAAATTAGTGACATACAATTATCTTAATTTTTTATCCTGAAAGCGACCTATCTAACAATGGTGAAAATAAGATTTAAATCTGCAGCTTTAAATAATTGTTCTGATTTATACATTTTTCCAAGGTACAAAAATAATAACTAATTTATTTACTACTAATTCATTTAGGTAGTCAACATATTATTAATAGTAGTACAAATCTCATAACGCATCGAAGATGTTTCGCTAATTTAACTCATTTTTTAAAAGATGCAAGTTTTCTAAAACTAAATTCAAATATCTTTTTGAATAATTTGTGTGGTTTAATTTTAAATAACCTTTTTAAAATTATAAAAAAAAATAGAATAAAAGGATAAAAGTTATAAATGTATTATTCTATATTCTGAAAAAAGTAATCAAATAATTTTTGAAACACTATACACTAATTCTTAAAATAAATAAATGTTACGAGAGCCATGTAAAATACATTTGGCCTATAAATAATTTTTAAATTTTCTTAAAAGCAAGTAACGTAGCTAAAATTACTGAAAAAATTAAATATGTCAGTGTGGAAAGGAAAGAAATGTGATGTAGATGACAAAGAACAGGAACCCAATTTTTGGACTATGTTCGTGTACCATTTCGTCAAATACATAGAATTATGATAGAAGAATAAATTAGAAAGGCACATTTTTGGGATTTTAGCATAAATTTCAAGAAATGAAGATGTAAAAGAATAAAGAATGATGCTCAAGTTAACAAAAATAGAGGTCTAGTTGATAACTCAATCTAGATAGATCTATAGGAGAATGTGAATAGCATTTTTAAAGGATAAGTGAGAAATAAAATTCCCATTTAGTCTGGCTTAGGAATTTGTCTTCTATGCCAGTAAGATTATAAATCATGGTCCTAGAAGAAAGCTAATACAATCAAAACATGATTAATTAATTGTAACAAAATGAACTGTCCTTTTTAAGTTAAAATGAACTTTTGCCTACAGTACAGACAATTAAAAGAACTCAACAATAAAACGTTTAATTTTAGCGAAGTAACGTTTTGATGGAAGTACAATAAAAAAGACAGCATAATACCATTTTTATTTTACGTCTATGGCTTTAATAATAAGAATTTGATTTTGTAACTTTCAAAATTACTGTGTAATTTTAAAATTTTGCAATAATTTATTAAATGTTGTAAAACAGATATCCTACAGTATTTTTTAAAAATAAATTGGGTTATAGAAAAAACAGCTAATAAAGTTTTTATTTTTAAACTAAGAAACTAGTTTAGTCAATTCTATTGGTAATTAATCATCATTACTAGATATTGATAAAAATTTATTTATACATATCAGCAGAGAAACACAAACAATAAACTAACAACTAACGAATAAACACTACTTATCAAAAATTATTAAAAATGTATTTATAATGATTTTATTACAATAAAAATGGAGAAAAAGTAATATTTTGCTAGTGGGAAACACAGTAGTTAAATTTACCAACAAGTCCAAATAGATTGACCAAAGAGAAAAAAAATTTTAATGGTTTTTGAGAGGTTTTTTCCAATATTTGTTTCAATATCTGTAACCCACAGTTTTTTTTTTTTATTTTTTGAATGCCAAATATTATTCCAATCATTGGATTACCTATTATTTATGAAAATATTGAAAGTAATTATTAAAATAAAACGATTTTGTTGGAATAAAGTGATTATATCCATGTTTTTATATAAATATTTTAAATATTTTGTTTTTTTGATCCATAGAATAATTTAATTTTCAGATACTAAATGAAAAATGAATTTTTACGCAATTCACAGAACTAGATTAAAATATTAACAAAAAGAAGATATCATTAATTCACCAATAAGATTTCAGCAATAAGTAAAATTATTTTATTCATTTTTGAGATTAAAAAAAAGGGAAAAGAATAAAATCTTAATTTAGTTTTTCTTCGTAATTAAAAAATATTACTGGCATTTCACTAAATAAAATATAGCTCCTACAACAGTAATGGAGAATTAAGGATGTCTTATGACCCACAATGGAGTAATTTATCACAGCATTCATAAAGAAAAATTAAGTCAGTTTATTTTTTTTAAAGGCTTATTGATATTAAATAAAACTAATTTTGTTTTGTCATATAAGTAATGAAATTTAAAGTTAATACATAATTTACCACTATTAAGAGGTTTATTAGAAGACTCTCAAGAGACCAATTATTTCGTAAATCTTTCAAGAACAATAACATATTAAATTGCAGAATTAATGTTTACTATGCATGAAATTTTAATACTTTTATAAGCAACTACCTCTGAAGTCCTAAATTCAACCGATATTAAGCCAATTCTCTTATCTATATAACAATATACTCGTATTCCTCGTAAAATTTCAAATTATTTATAACTCGATTTTAATGTTTATCAGAGTATAAGAAAACTAATCAAAGTTATTGGATTTGACAACTCACGTGACTAAATTTGTTTGAATTTAGAAAAACATCAGATGTGTAGTAAAAATATAGGTAAGAAAAGAAACGGATAAAAGTGACGTAACTAATAAAAGCAGCAGTTTTTTTTAAGCCAATCATATTTTTCAATCAATATTTTGTAAAATAAAACTGAATTTTTGTAATAGTTCGTACTATAGGAAATAAAATTAAAAAATGCCACCTAAATATTAACCTGGAGCGATACATTATGCACAAACTTTATTTACCAATCCAAAGAAAATTATTCATCATTGTTGGTAACCTCAACGTTTACTTAATACATGTACTAAATTTCAAAATTTTATTTTAAAAAGCGCATGATTTAAACTAATTTAGAAAGAGTGCAGGATTGCACTAGTTTCCATTTTTCTTTTAAATTTTGTTATCTTGCCACTGTAATTAAATATACAAATATATATGTATGTATGTCTCGTTAATCTTATAAACTGTAATATTTTGTATATATATATATACAGATTTTTAGTTAATCTCTGTATGAAAATGCTAATCGAAAACTAGGTGATATGAGAGTATTTATGAAAGATAAATATGTACAAATAAAAATACATAATTAGTAATTTCAATTTCTTTCGCCAGAGTGGGAAGTTGCAATACCCCAATAACTAAATTTTCGTTTATTTTTAAACTGAATAAAATTAGGAAAATACAATACACAGATTATAATCAGTTACATTCTACTTTATTCTAAAAAAAATATTACATCATCTTCATCTTTGATATACTGTAAAACTATTGTAGAATGTAGCACTCAGGTTCTTCACATGTAGAATGATACTAATTTCATTCATGTACTAACTTCATTCTTTCATGTACTAACTTTTATTCTTTGCACATTCATTTTGCAAAGCCTCAGTCTTCATTAAAAGAAATCGGGATCAACTCACTAGAGTTGCAAATCAAGAACTAGAATAAAATCAGGAATCATCCGGAGAAAACAAACGGGAATCATCCGGGAGAAATCTTATTAAGTCTGATGTTTTGTTTGAATGTTATTAAATATATGTTCACATGCTAACAAAATTAGTGATTTAGTTTATTTATTGTACACATTTTCCAAAACAACTCAATTACATTGAACCCATTATATCAGTATAAGATCTTTATTTTATCATCTGGAACCATCGTTAGGTATTGTATCAGAGGATGAGATGAAATGGCAATTTTCTAGCGTGTAAAAATGCCCTGCCTGACCGTTATCCGAACCTGAGACCTACTGATTAAAGGCCGAGACACTACCACTCGCGCCTCGGAGGCTAAAGAATATACATTAGTGTATATTTATAATATTTAATAATTAGTACGTATTAATAATATTTGATAATTTTTAATTTATTTAAGTAATTACTAATTCCGTAAATTTTATAAAATTCACTAGTTTATCCTGGTGAGTGTACGGCACGCCCTCCACAGGTAGGCCTTACGGACGGGGTTGCCCTAGAGAGCGGCGTCTCGGAATGGGATTATTAGGTGTCAAAAATTTATTAGCTCTTGTGTAGAAATTTTTTTTTGAATGATGAAAATTGATCAAGAAAGAGCCAAAAAAATATCAGCAAATCTTCCCAATTAAATTTGGTTTAATTCGGTTTAGGCATTGGCATCGGAGTTTGATTATTTTTTTTTTTGGAAGGGTTTCTGAGAAAGAAACGGAAAAATCGGATAAAGGATAAGTTACAAAATGATATTATATAGCATAATTTAAATTTATTTATAAATACTTGTATATAAATATAAAACTCAAACAGAAAAAAAAAACAAAGAAATTTACTAATGAACAAACAAAAGACCTTGAGAAAACTCTTTTATTGTATTTAAAATACGGCCCTGAAGAAGACCCTTGGGTTCGTTATCGTTCAGTTAAGTACCCTTCCTCATTAGAAAATACGTTTTAGGGTATGCACTTTTAAGTGCACCGCTTGCACTTTTAAACTCTTCTATTCAATAATAAAAAATAAATAAAATTTCTACTTATCAATATAAGTTAATCAACATTTCTCTAAAAACAACATTTTTCACTCTTTTATCCATATATTCTGGAGATAATGTCACTAAAAAAATATATTATTAATATATATTTTGCATATATATCGATTAAAGAAATAAATATATATTACAAGTATAAATAATAACAATAAGTACAAGTAATAAATACAAAATAATACAATAAGTATACACCTGACTCCAATGAGACATGTACAATCGAATTGAGATTTTCCACTAGTGATCGGTATATTCCGGTGCTTGTTCTCTGAGCACATTATTACTTATTATTGTACGGAATGACATTGCTCGGACCACTCTAGACAGACACACATACAACGATATATTTGTCTTATAATTATTTCCTAAACCGCATGTTAATGCCGTAAGTTAATATTTACTTGGAGATTACACTTTAAGAATAACAATTTTCTATACACATGTAATTAGAAGTGGTTATTAAATGACTAGATTTATAGTCTCCTCAGATTATTTACTTAGAAATTAGCGGACAGACGTTGTCCTGTACACACGTATAAAATTTGAAATTTTTAAACTTTTTTGAATAAGCTGTAACAGGCATTTTTCTGTAAAAATGAAATACTGTAAAATAGTACACGACTAATATGAGTAACTTCTTTAAGATGAAATTTGAATTAAGTAACAGGACTGAAAAGATTTATTGTACC
>JAAAKQ030226294.1:0-11362 GCA_010016005.3 Zanna intricata | reverse complement strand
AATTATGCAATCAAATTAAGCAAAAGTTTTAAAGTATTTTATATTTACATATATACATATATATTTATAAAAATGTTTTGCTTAATAATCATGGTAATTTCTTTATAACAAACAACATAAAATATATTTATATACATTTGTTTATTTCACATGTACTTTATATATTGATTATATTCAGTGTCCATAACTAATATAAAAATACACTTTCTTCCTGTTATGTTAGTTTGAGTACATTGTAATAGTCCATAAAACTGCTACAACCACAGTTATTAATAATAATGTATAATAATAATAATAATAAAGTAAGATAAAGGAGATAATAATAATAAAGTCATCCAATAATGTCTCGAATATTAAATCGATAATAATCGCATGGATTCTAACATTTGTAATTATATTTAACGTTAATAACCACATATAATTATGAGCCATGCACTTCAATGAATATCCATACTTTCAAAGATCAGCAAGGTCCAGTACATATAACTTCTTCAATTGTCTTACTTCCTCACCATTACCAAATAAATTCATTACCACATGATTTACTGCTTAACCAACTTTAATATTTAGTTCCTACTGGTTATCTGTATTTCTTTATGAACACATAACACCCCAAGATATCTGTGCAAAAAAAAAAAAGCCAAAAATCCGAAAAAATTTAGATTTTGGACTTTTTCTTAAATGTAGTAATAAACACTCATTGAGAGCTTTTCAACAATGTATCGTGTTATTTTCATTTATTCATTATTTATTGTTATTTTCATTTGTTCCAGAGTTTTAGCCAAATAAAACTTTAATTAATGAAATATTTTGATCTTTTAAGGGAAAGCACATCGGTTTAAATCCGACTTCATTTACTTTTTTTAACTTTTTTTAAATTTCAATATGTTAATTTATTAATAACCTCTGATTAATAACCTCTGATTTATTAACCTCTGATTGTAAAAAAAAAAATGTTTACAATAAATAATAATTCAATAATAATAACAACAAAAAAATCAGAAGTTATTAATGAAATAAAATTTTATGTATTTTCTATTTTTTTTTAAATATGTATATGAAATTTAATAGGCATACAAGGAAGTCATGTGGTGTCCACATCAGATTTTTTTTTTTTAATAAATATCAAAATCATGTAATTTTGTATTTAATTTCTGTAAACTTTATTCAAACCGTTTTACTCAGAATCAGTTTCTCTATAAGTTTTGTTTTAAACTTAAACGGGTTTATTCCCATTTAACAAAATTATTTTATCCCAAATGTAAAATAGTTTGTTTTTCATCCCAGTCTTTTGTCTTATTCTATATTTCTCGAAAACTATTAAAAATCTAGTCTAGGATCTATTTTTTCAGTTATTGAGATTAGATTTCATATAAAAATAAATTTAAATTTACCCCTAATTTCGATACAAAAAATTACAGTATGACTTATATTTACCGTAGAACTGAAATCGGAGTGAACGCTACTGGATAAAATTCATTGAAATTTAAATATGTTGTAATAGTTTATCTGAAGTTGTGAATGTAAAAATTTGATAAAGATTGGTTGAGTCGTTTTTGAGTTATGCTCATTTTAAGGTTGAAAATCAAGCTGAGGTTACGTTGACTGTGGTGGTGTATTTTTTATATACTCTAGTGCAGTGAGTCAAAGTGGCGAGGCAGTTGAAACTTTTTTTTTTTTTGTATTTTTGTGTTTATTTTTTAATAATAAAAAATTTTTTAAAATAACCTATTTTTTAAAAATAGGTTAACTATTTTTTGTAGGTTAGAGGTTGGGTTTTTGTAAAATTTTAGATTAGAATGGTTTAATACTTTTTAAAAAGGAAATAATATGTAACGAAAAGTCAACCTATTTACAAAATTCTGTGCAAGAATTTATTTAATTTATTCACAAAAATATATTTATTTTCTTTTATCCTTGGACTGGTAATCCTACCTTTTTTTTTTTTTTTTTTTTTTTTTTTTTAGGTAGGTAATCCTACCTTCGTAGGTAATCCTACCTTCGTAGGTAATCCTACCTTGTAGGTAATCCTTGTAGGTAATTTACCTTGTTTATCTTGTAGGTAATCCTACCTTAAATATTTTTCGTACAGGAATAAAAAATCATTGGTTATTTTAGTCCCTGTAATGCTCATTTCAATAGAAATGATTTTTCTAATTTTCTGCTTTTATGTACCTAATTCTTTTGCAAACTATAAATAGTTTAATCAGTATTTTAATTATATTTTTTATAAAATCTTAAAAATATTTTTTATATTTAATGTGAAAATGGAAAATTCTTTTTCATAATCTACAAATGCCACCCATCCATGTTTTATAATTATTTCTGTTAAAAAAAAAAAAAAGAAAAAAATTACCATATAATATTTCATAAACGTTTTGTAAGGAATTTACTTATAATTTTATAATTACTAGGGGTTATAGATACTCCCCAACATAAAGAATAGTATTTCTTAGTAAACAAACAAGACTAACATTAATTCCACTGGAAGATAAGTTACAAGATGTTCTAAGCTCATAATTTGTACCGTAAATTGCTAGTACAGACACTTTTAAATGAAACGGGTCTTAAAGAGAATACTGTACAACACGGTTGTCATTCGATAAGAGGAAGTCATTACCTGATGGTCCCTTAAGAACTGTAATGTATACTACAATTTTTTTAATGAGCGTTGTGCTTCTTTTTGAATGCATATGTGTTCTTAAAAAAAAAAGAAAAGTTCTTTGTTCTTTATACACACTGCAAATTTTTTTTGCGTATATTTACATACATATACCCATACACACACACACATACTTATTAGATCTCTATGTCGTCATATATGACTTCATCTAGATTTTTTCCTTCTTTTTCTTTATCCATAACTCATCTATCTCCATTTTCATAGTCATTTTTATTATTCATTTTCCTTTTTTTTTCTATACATCATATTTCTTATTTTTTAACCAACCGTCTTTGTTTGTTGTAGGCTATATCACCCTCATTTTTATGCTCCTTCATCTTTCTATTTCCCCCTTTCTAAATATTCAACCCTTTTTCTTCTTCAATTCTTTTTACTTATGTAGTACTATATTAATACCTATTGCTTATTGCTGATCTAACTTACCACTAAATGCCTATCCAGATGTTGTTAAAAATGGTTTATTTAATAATTAAAAAAAAAAATTATTGAACTAAATTTTTTTTTTATAAATAAAATTGTATTTCTTTATTACCTTTTCCCCTTGTCCTTCCTATCATATTTAATAAAAGATTTTTCAAAGAAAAAGAGGTTTCATTTAATTTTTTTACTTCTCAGTATTTTAAAAATTAGCGATTTTTATGAGCTTTTCATGGTGATATTTCTTACAGTAAAGCAATGTAATTGTTTTTACAGAAATCCAATGTTTTGAAAACAATCATGTCGAAATATATTTATATTCAAATTATTTTACTACTAGAAACCATACTAATTCAGTATTTTTTCTGGGAAAAAGATAACTAGCTTTATTTATAAAATGTCATCAATTATTAGAAAAGTAATTAAAGGTTAAATCTACGAATAAGCGTTAAATATTAACGCTAAATATTAATGTTAAAATATTAGAATTTTCTACTACGTAATATCTAAACCTACTAAAATTGTTTGTAAAAATTACAAAAATGAATAAAAAAAGCTTTTTTTTACATCCGATAACCCATCTTACTCCAAACTCTGGTGAGAATGTCTACAGGAATATTTTCCAAGGCTCTTTGACGCAGATAATCAAGGAACATAATTTTTTTTTAATATATATCTTTTACCATAGCTCCAAAAGAAGATTACGCGTATAACCCTTTGGAATGTTGTAAATTAAAAATTACTTTCATTCTTGAAACCCCGGAGTTTTCTTTTTTGGACACCCGGTATAAATTCCTATATTCTAAAATAGTCAAACATCGGAATTGTAAACGTTGTGAATATTACTGATGCAAAAACTTATGGTAAGTTTTTGCATCAGTAGTACTGGTTAATGCATTATCTTCATAATGCATGATAAATTTTGGACAAGAAATTATTTAAAAATCTGATAAGGAAAACAGATGACTTCTTTGTATACCTACCAATACATAAACACATTTTTTTTTTTTAATGAGAGGTACATAAAATTTTATTTCAATAATAACTTCTGATATTTTTTTCTTTTTATTGTTATTATTGAGTTATTATTTATCGTAATTTTTTTGTACAATCAAAGATTGATGATTATTTATAAATCATTACATTACAATTAAAATAATCTGATGTAGACATCACATGACTTCCTTGTACGAATATTCAAAAATAATATGACTCTAAATTATAATTTTCAATTAATATTAAGTAATCACATTTATCACCAAATCTTTTACATATACACATATGTAATAATGCATTTTTTTTTTTTTTTGAATCTCTGGAACCACCTTGAGGTATTACAACAGAGGATGAAGATGAATGATGTGTAGTGTGTGTGAAAATGCCATGCCTCACCGAGGGATTCTAACCCGGAACCTCCAAATGAAAGGGCCGAGACGCTACCGCTCGCGCCACGGAGGCCGGTGATGTAATAATGCTTAGTATATCAAAATACACATTTTTAAAAATCTATGAAATTTTATTTCATTAATAACTTCTAATATTTTTTTTAATTTTTTGTTATTACTGAATTATAATTTATTGTAAAAGTTTTTTTTTACAATTATCGGCATAATTAATAAAACAATATATTTGAATGTAAAAAAAAAAATTATAAAAAAAAGACAAAATGAGATGAAGTTTCATTCGAACTGAAGTGTACCCATGTAAGTTGCAAATATTTCATTAATTAAAATTTGTTTGGCTATAACACTAGAACCAATTAAAATAACTACCACTTATGATACATCCTTGAAAAGCTCTCAATATGGGCTTATTACTGTAGATAAGGAAAAGTCGAAAATCCAATTTTTGGGGGGATTTTGGCTTTTTTGGACATTTTGGTTCAGTCGATTGCAATCAAAAGGGGAGATGCACAACTAGATGTTACAACAGTCCTAAATCTAAAATTTCAACATTCTAGGCTAATCGTTTTCGAGTTATGTGAGATACGTACGTACAGATGTCACGCCGAAATTAGTCAAAATGGATTCAGGGAAAATCAGAATGGATACTTCTGTTGAAATCTGTAAACTGAAATTTTTTTGTGATCACAATACTTCCTTTACTTCGTACAAGGAATAAAAATTAATAAATTGTAAAACTTGTATATACTATTTTTGTTCTAGAAAAATTAACTTTCATAAAAATAATTCCCAAATATGACTTGCCATGTTCAACTTAAAATTTATTTGTATTTTTTATTTTGTGGGGTATCCCATATAAAAGACAACCCATCCATGTGAGTATATATTTAAATAAAAACATAATTATTGGTTATTAAATTAAATATTTTATTTCCAAACTTTCCAGTACCCTAAATTCAAGAGAGAAGCTGAAAATAGACGCAATTTTCATGAAGAAACGCATCCATCTTTTTCACTCTGTTTCTTGTAACTGTTTTTGGAGTATGAGGTTGATATTTAAAACAGCTTCTTTAATAATAATCTTCCATTATGTTTGTGGTTTAAAATCTGCCGCATCACAAAGAATTCCTTAATGAATCAGAAGTTGAATGTGCGAAACTGGATATTGCGTCGTCATGTTGGAACCATTAATATTTTTGATCTTCCTCTTCCCAAGAGTGAAATAAACTGCAATAAAATATTCTGATATCGTTCTGCTGTAATCCAAGAAAAGGGAACCAATAATTTTTTTTTTGACGTATCGCAGAAGGGAGAATTTTCAACAATCCAAATCCTATTGTTACCGCTGTTTAAGTAGCCGTTCAGATGAAATCACGCCTTATCTGTAAAAAAAATTGAGTCCATAATATTAATATCCTTACGCGTCAATCGGCCTAAATCATTGATAATATTCTAGCCGTTTTTCTTTGTCTGAACCAAGAGTTTGATAAACTGTTTGAATTTAATTTGGTAGTAAATGTAGTTTTTTGTTGTCCGATGAACGGTTGATTTTTGGTAAATTAATTTCAGCTGACAAGCATCAAATTGATTTTTTTTTTATTGGTCTTTGATTTCAGTGACTATGTCTGCATTCAGCAATGTCATCGATCCTTTGTTTTCCTTGTTATTAACAGAACTTGTCTCTCTAAATTTAGCCATTAACCTTAAAACTGATGTGGTGTTAGGTCCTGATTTATCACGGTACATAAGAGAAAAAAGATTCTTAGACTGCAACTACTGATCGTACTCACGAATAAAAACTCGTTCAACTTATCATAACAACACCTTCTCTCTGCTTTTTGTTTTATTATGCCTATTAGTTGCAGTCTACGGCGTCAGCACGATTTTCACTCGTTGGATGAGTCCATTTCAGTAAAATGTAGGGCCGGCCTCCGTAGCCGAGTGGTAGCGTCTCGGCCTTTCATCCGAAGGTCCCGGATTTGAATCCCAGTCAGGCATGGCATTTTTCACACGCTACAATTCGTTCATCTCATCCTCTGAAGATATAACCTAACGGTGGTTCCGGAGGTTAAACAAAAAAAAAAAGTAAAAGGTAGGGGATAGTTGGCAGTCAGTTAAAATATTATAAAAGGCTGTTCAGTAGGTTCTCCTTTTTTTACGTTTAGCCTCCGGAACTACCGTAATGTATTACTTCAGAGAGCGAATGAGGATGATATGTATGGATCTGAATGAAGTGTATAGCCTTGTGCAATCTTAGGTCGACCACTCCTATTCCTTCTTCGTTCATTTTTAGTAATTCTACTTCCAAAATAACGTAATTCTTTTACCTCAGTAATCTTTTCTCTTCCTATTTTTATATTCAGTGGCCCATCTACATTATTTCTACTACATTTCATTACTTTCGTTTTTTTATTGTTTATTTTCATGCGTTTGTTCTTGCGTAGGACTTCATCCACGTCATTCAATATCTCTTCTAAGTCTTTTTTACTCTCAATAGAATTATTATATAATCAGCAAATAGTAGCATCTTTATCTTTTAACGTTGCACTGTTACTCCGGATCTAAGTTGTTCTTTTAGTTGTAACTATAGTATAATCATCAGATTTACACTTTTAATAATCAATTATAGAAATCACATTTTTTTCCGTTTGTATATCAGGTTTATTAACAAGAAATGAATCTTGGCTACAATTTCGGATTTTTTTTTGTGCTATATTTCTTGTTCCGTGAAAATATTTTTTTTTAAATAGATTTCTAGAAATCAAATAACTAAAAAAAAAAATAAGTAACCTTTGCAAAAGAAATAAGTTGTTAACTGTTATAATTTTTTTAGTACAAATAAAATTTTAAATAAAAAATGGAAAATCTGGAAAAAATTCGTTAAAAAATTGTAATTTACTTATTTAATTAACTTCAATTATAATTTTTTATAAAAAAAACAAGTAATAAAAATACTTTGATTTTGATTAATAATAAATAAAAAAAAGAGAAAATTAAAAAGTATCATTTACTTTTGTAAATTTTTATTATTGTTATTTTTTTTTGTAAATTAAAAAAGAAGATAATTATTGACTAAACAAAAAGATATGAAAAAGATAAGAGATATTAGAAAAGAAGAGCCTCATTGGTAACATTCATATGTCCTGATTTCCCTTTTGTTTTAAAGAGAAAAAATTGGTTAGACCAGTGAAGCGAAGTGTCAGTGAGTGACTGAAAGTGTAAGAGAGAGTTAGACATAAAGAGGGTGAATTTTAGATAAAGAAAGAATGATTGAGATGGTTTAGAAGAGGAACGCTTCAAGGCCCATCTTACAAGACTAAAGAGGAAAATTAAAAGCCTCTAGGCTTCCCCCTTTTTTTTTTCTCTCAACTGAAATGCAAACACAATAGCCCGTTTTCGTATCATTTTTTTTTTTTTTTTTTTTTTGTTTTAGGTTATATTCTTTTCTCCACCAGATATGACAACCAAGTTGGATTTCTTTTATTTTTATTATTATTATTAGAGTAAATAATATTGTTTCATTTTAATAGGTAAGATATATTCCATTCTTGTTTTTCAAAAGAAAAAAAATTTATAAAATTAACTAATTGTAATAATTTATAATTTAACTTTCATGAAAAATTTTTGTGTGAACTAAATTTTAAATTATATTACTATTTTGGAAAGTAGTTAAAATTATTATATATATTTATAATTAATTTATATTACAATTATAATTTACGTTATTAAAGTTGTATTTTATTACATAAGCGTCTGAAATCATAGTATTTATTATAAGAAATGTTTTTATATATGATTAAACATAATACGCTGTATATTGAATGAACGTGTAATGGATATTATGTGAGTAAACACAATTATAGAAATTAATTTTTTTTATCATGAAGATGTTTTCCTTTAAAAGAAAATTTAATTAAAAAAGATGTAATTAATTAAATGAAATGAAAAATTATTTCTTTTTAAAAATTACATCAACCAGTATTTTTCATTAGATTAAATGATCTACTTATATTTTTATTTTTTCAATTTAATTTATCTATAAATACATATTTTAAAAGTTATTATTATTATATGATTAAAAAATTAAATCAATGAAGATCAGCTGAAATATTTTAAAAAAGATTATACCCACTTTTTTATTACCGTTTTTTTTTACTTTCTCGGGTATGGAGATAATTCTGGTAGCTATAACGGAAAAATATATCGATCATTAAAAATACCAAAAAAATAGCCAGTCGTGGTACTGGCCAACAGAAGTGAAAAATTAAAACAATAACTACCGATCATTGGTTAATAATTATATTAGATTCGATTGCTGATTCTAATGTATGTGATTATTCATTTAAAAGGAATTAATAGACTACTTACTGTTGTAAGGTATACACGGTTACTGTTGTGTATACACAACCGTGTAGATATGGTTACATATGGTTTTGTAGATATGGTTATATCTACAAATCAACGTGCTCCAAATAAAGACAACAGTCTTTCTCTACTGTAGTAATATATACTTATATGCGTACTGGTAAACGAAAAGAGAGAAAAAGAGCGAAAGAAAGAAAGAAAGAGAAGTGGAATCAACCTCTTTCTTTACTGTATATTGATTTAAACCTATATGCTCAAGTATAGAGAAAGAGAGAGAGAAAGTAAGAGAGAAAGAGAAATGTATTGAGAATCACCGACGGATCATCGAAGTTTTTTCTACCACCTCTCATACTATATTTATACGCATATATGTATAAATTATCGCTCCATGTATTTCTCTCCTATATTATGCTTAGCAACTCGTGACGATTTTTTATTACGAGTCAGCTATTTTTTTCTTCATGCAAAAGTCTATCACAAAAGTGTCCGGTATAATGCGCCAAAAAAAGTTTTCACTACAAAGAACATTCTAAAAAATTGGTCTGTTACTTGTACAAAGTTCATAATTTGACTAGTTTCGGCGTGACGTACGTAAAACGTATCTTGCATAACTAAAAAACGATTACCCGTGGAATGTTGAAATTTTGGTTTTTTGATTGTTGTTACATCTAGTTGTGCACTTATCCTTTTGATTGCAGTCGACTTGACCAAAAATGTCCAAAAAAGCCCAAAATAAAAAAACAAATTGAAGTTTGGATTTCTTAACTGCAGTAATAAGTCCTCATTAAGATCTTTTCAACAATATATTATAAGTGGAATTTATTTTCATTGGTTTCAGAGTTATAGCCAAATAAATATTAATTGATAAAATATCTTGCAAGGGTACATATCAGTTCGAATCAGACGTCATCTTTCTTTTTTTTAATTTATTTTTTATTTAAAATATATTGATTTATTAATAATTATTAACTTCTGATTATAAAAATTGTTTTGCGATAAATAATAATTCGATAATTAAAATTTAAAAAAAAAAATTATGAAAAAATGTCAGAAGACATTAATGAAATAAAATTTTATGTACCGTTCATTTTTTTATAAATGTGCATATTTATTAGGCGTACATGGAAGGCATGTGTTGTCTTCATCAGATTTTTTATGTATTATTTCTTAACGAGAAATTAAAATAATAAAATGCATTTAAATAGTTTGTTGTAATTTTCAAGAAAATAATATTATCCAAAGCTCTCAAATCCAAAAATAATCTATTTTTGTCAGACGTATCTTTTATTTTTTGGTTAGATTTTTTTTTTAGTTAATAAATTACTATATTTAAAATAATTATCCTTATCCCGTTCCTTTGTTTTAATTTTAGGTAAATTTCAGGTTATAATTTTCATGCTGTAGATATATATATGGTCTCGGGTTTGAATCCCGGTCAAGCATAGCATTTTTCATACACGCTACAATTCATCCATCTCATCCCTCTGAAGATATACTTAATTGTGGTTCCGAGGTTAAACAAAAAAAGAAAAAAAAGATATATATATATATATATACAGAATGTATCACGAAATTCTCCGGGGACTTTCAAAACCTACTCTACTTCTGAAAATAATAAAAAAAAGTACATACAAAATATGTCCTAAAATACTTCATTTTCGAGTTATGAGTAATGATAGATTTCACTCGTATTTCAGCTTCTCCGGTAAAATGAGGTCGTGCTGAGATTTTTAATTGTTAATTAAGGTTTGTAATTAGTGATTTCTTATGGATTTAAACCTAAAAATTGAATAAAAGGTTCTAAAACGTATACGCAGTAATTTTTTGAGAAAAATGTGAGAAAACCAATAAATTAAAATTTTAAAAATCCCTGTTTTTCAATGGTTGACGTAAAATAACTTTATTAAATGGGTAATAAACACATCTATTTTTGAACGAAATGATGTAAGTTGAAGAAAACAAAGAAAATTTTAAAAAATTGGAATTTTAGTTAGAATCAGTACATTACTAGATTTGTCATTAAAGTACTTGTTTAATGTAAACAGAAACCCAAATCGTTTTTTTTGTATATTATTTTTAAATAAAGTTTTAATTTTTTCTAACTTTTCTTTGTTTTATTCAACTTATGTTACAGCGTTTTATCGAGAATTTAATTCTGTGTAAATTTTACGCGTTTATTCATTTTTTCAAATGTACAGTTAAAATTGTTATTGTACGTCAAACATGAAAAAAAAAAAAAAAAAAAGGGTTCTTATCCCCAAATTATTGGTTTCCGTTTTCATATCCGCAAAAATATTGTGGATATGATTCTGGGATCTCTTTTATTCTATTTTTAAAATGTAACACCATAAGAAATCACTAATTGTATCCCTTAATTAACGTCCTAAAAATTTGAGTAAGATCTCATTTCATTGGGGTACCTGATATCCGAATGAAATCTTTCACTAACCGTAACTTTTAAACGAAATATTTTAGAATATTTTTTGTATGAAGT
>JAAAKQ030226261.1:0-11363 GCA_010016005.3 Zanna intricata | reverse complement strand
GGCGTATGCCACTATTTCGGCTGACTCCGGCATTCTCATTTTTAATAGCTCATCCAAAACCACGTTCCAAAGTAGCGGGCTCAGTAGATCGAGAATATCTTACTAGACTTTAATAACTGGTTTTATTTTTTAATTATATCGAAACTGATAACAGAAAAACTGAGTTACATGCGATTTCTTTTTCAAAAGTTAATCAAAGGGTATGGAAAATTATTGAGAAAATTATCAAGTATAATTAATGAAAAAATATTTCTCTATTAATCTGATTATTTAATTATATGATTAAAAAAATTTTTTTAACAGGACAGCCAAAAGAGGGACGACCTTTTAAACGTTCTCATTAGAGTATATATATTGTAATATCCCATTACTTCTTTCTAATCTGCATAGTGAAAACATCGTATGTTACTAATAGTTTTATTTTAATGTATTCCAGTTCAGTAGAGTATGCAACAGTTTATTTAAAGTATACGCTGGAAAATAATTGTATTCCTTTTTATTTTCTAAAAATAAACTCAATTTTACAAAATTCTAAACATAATTTTATCCTTTTACTTTAAACGAAAAAAAAAATAGTAAAGTGCATTCGTTAGGTTATTTGAGTTATCCTTAAGGAAGAAGAACTGGATTGTAGAAAAATGGAAAACTAAAAAGAGAGAGATGATTAAGCAATGGGGGAAAGAGAAACAGTTTTAAGGGAAAGAGAAGGTAAGTCCGCTGATGAGTTGCTTTAAACACGTATTTACGAGTGAGTGAACACAACTTTACTAAATAAAGGTCGGACGGGTGAGGTTTGGAAATTTAAGAAACATCTACGACGAAAACAGCAACGAAAATGGTTGAAAAAACATTACTCAAGAGAATAAGAACAACTCAAAAGAAAGTAACTAATATATATATATATATATGGGTTACGTTATAGATGATCATTTTCTTACTTTTTATGTGTGTCTGTTTATTCTCAATAAATGGGTGATTTGTATAAATAAATTTGTTATACCAGATGTATAATTTATTTTATATTACCGTTTTTATAAACTATCTTCGATCGGATCTCCGAAAAGAAAAAATTCTATTTACTAAAAAATTTTAAATTAGACTTCATTGAAATTTAAATTAAGGCCGTAGACTTTAGACTGTTGTAAACGAAAGCCAAAACTGTTTTACCTTAATCAAGGAGGTATCAAATAGAAGCGTCTAAAAAGCGGATAAATATATATATTTATATATATATATATTTATTTGTTAAATGACATACAAATAAATGTTATGTATGATCTGACATGATTTAAAATCCTTCGTAAATGGCCTATAATTCTTAACAAAAAAAGAAAAAAAAACCCAGTCCAGTCCATATCAGGCTTATTTTGGAAGTCCTTAAATTAGAAGCGAGGTTGTCTTTGGTAAGTGCATCCAATTTCAAAAATTAGAGTAAATTATTTTATCCACATTACACTTCCAAGTCTTTAAAATTGCATCTTTAATATTACGAGGATCGGCTGATAATTTTGTACATAAATGCATACCATGGGAATAAAAAAAGATATTGGAATGAAATTAAAAAAAAAAAAAAAAAATGAATAAAAGTACAATACCTTAACTGCAAGATGGTATTTATTTTTCAATATAATCCCCGTTTACATTGATACACTTTTCCCAACGTGTGACAAGTTTTTTGCATTCCTCACTCAAAAATTCTGGCGGTCTTTCTCGGATTCAAGTGGCCACAGCTTCGTTCATCTTATCTTCGGTGGTGTAATGATTACCTCTAAGATCTCTCTTGATATGAGGGAAGGAATGGAAGTCAAAAGGAACCAAATCCAGCGAGTATGGCGAATGCGGAATAGGCTCAAATTTCAGCTTGCGGAGAGCCATCAGAGAGTTTGTGCGGTACTCATCGTGTACAGATTTTACGGTTAACTAATTGCTCGATAATATGGCCTACTCGTTCCTTAAATATGCTTAAATTAATAGCAATGCGTTAATGGGTGATTTTTCGGTTACTTTGAAGCAAATAGAACCTGAACATCAGTTCCTTTCTGCTGGGTCTTTCTTATTATCAGGGCAAGTATTTGTTTATTTAGTGACGGTCATTAATTTATTTTATAAAAAGACGGAATTGTGGATTGCATTCCAATCCTTATAGATCAAAATGAAATATCATTACTTGGGCGATTAGTAATGGGCGACTTGTTACTTGGAAGACTAATAATGTATTTGCGTCTTTTTCTCGCACGGTTAGTGAATTTACATTTTGTAAACTCTTCCTTACCCTTGCCATCTTCTTCCTCTTGCATTGGTCTGGTCAGGGCTGGTCTGGGTATAATAAATATATGATTATATGTTTATTGAGGTTATAAGTTTTGTTATAAATGAAATTGTAAAAATAATCTTTTATCTCACAATTAACACCTCTATTCCTTATTACTTTTTTGTCTGAAGCAATATATGCTGCTACAGCTATAACGAGAAAACAGGGATTTTTAAAAACAAAAAAAATATCTAAAAAAAGTTGTATTTTTTTTAACGTTACTGGGTCACTTTACCAAAAAATTGTTCTTACAAATGTTGAAATTTTTATATCCAGATCCCAAATTACAAAAAAAATTTTTAATTAATATACAATCCCTCCCCAAACAAGAACTAATACTTTAATTTTTTTTTTTAGGTATATCTTGCTTCAGAAAAGGAGATAATGAAAATTTTTTTGCATTTATTTGTTTTAATATTCTTTCAAACCTTCAAATTATTATAAAACATTTTTGTTCATTCCATTCTAACGGTTTGCGGAAACAAAAGATATGTTTTTAATTTTTAGTAATTAAAAAAAAAAAAAAATTAAATCCATCTCCCAAATTATCCATTATACAAATTGTAAGATTATTAGCTTCTTTTATAGCTCTTACTCTTTAGTATTTCTTAAAAAAAAAAAAAACTTCGCCAACGATTTTTATTCCCTTACAAAATTACAGTTTTGTTTATTTTTTATTATTTTTTTTTTTTTTTGTTTAACCTCCAGAACTACCAATAGGTATATCTTCAGAGGATGAGATGAATGAATTGTAGCGTGTGTGAAAAATACCATGCCTCATCGGGATTCGAACCCGGGACCTCCGGATGAAAGGCCGAGACGCTTTTCACTCGCGCCAAGGAGGCCGGCAGTTTTGTTTATTAAGAGTTACGGCTGTAACATTGTATCTTTTAAACAATTCTAAAAAGTTTTTTTTTAAAATAGAATCAAATTTTTGAGTTAATTGAGTTGAATTGTGTTTTTCACGCAATTAAATTTTTCATAAATAAATTGCATAATTTGACCTGCGTTGCCGAGAAGTTTTTTTACCGGGAGATAAGATTTCTACTTTTATATAAAAAATGTACGTATATAAAAATTTTACTTCTCCTTTTTATAGATTTGCATGCCGAGCTGCTAAATTTATTGAGAGTTCAATAAAAAGTGAATAACGTATGATGAAGTAAAGCGTGGTAGTCGCCTCCATGGCGCGAGTGGTAGCGTTTCGGCCTTTCATCCGGAGGTCCCGGGTTCGAATCCTGGTCAGGCATGGCATTTTTCACACACGCTACAATTAATTCATCTCATTCTCTGAAGATATACCTTAACGGTGGTTCAGGAGGTTAAAAAAAAAAAAAAAAAAAAAGAAAAAAGTAAAGCGTGGTATTACTATTTTAAGTTTAATATCAAAGCTTTAACTCTCCTACATTTTTCAATTCATTTGAACATTACTCACCGTATAATTTTGAATTTAAAACTAGATTTTAATTGTAAGATTCTATTTCTATAAATTTTAAATCAGCAGGCTTATGGCCGCATTTTTTCTAAATGACTTATTAAAACAAGTTCCTCACCTTGAAATGTTTTTATTGAATGTATTTTTATTCATATAAAAAAAATTTTATCAATACATTTTATTTAGAGTATATTTCAGTTTATATCAATGAATATATAAAGAAATAAATAAATTAAAAAAAGTAGTGAAAAAAATAATTAAAGTAGATTTAAAAAAAAAAAAAACTTATGTGCTATAATAAATACTGTAGCAACGTTTGTATAGATCGTAACAATCCAGTTAATAGAGCTTCATATTATAATATTGTAAGATAGGGGGTTCTTCCCGTATTATTTGGAGCACGAGAGTTAGAAAAAAAACTGCATAAAATGCTAATAAGATAGGGAAAACGGTTTGAAAAAGATTTACGCAACCGCAAGCCTTTTGTCTTTCCCAACTGGGCAATAAAAGAACTTAATTGCCTTTCAAGGCAATAAAGAGGAAAAAAAATTAACGTCCAGAAATTCTTAACAGCTCAGCTAAATTCTTAAATGTTTATTATGCTATTAAAATATATATGTCGGTCTACGAATTTTATATTCAATTTTAATAATGTACCAAAATTATTACGTAATTAATTTTAAAATAGCATAAAAATGAAACTGTACGTAGTTAACAGTAATTTATAATTGCTTTACATATTAATATTATATATCTATATATATAAATTTTTAATTTCAAATAACCTTATGATTATTTATGATTAGAAGTGTGCGCATGCGTTCTTTTAGTTATTAAAAGAAATAATGAAATAAAAAGAATGATTTATAAATCGCTTATTTCTAGGAACATGTAAAATAACATTTTCTGAGATACAAGTTCTCTCTACAAATAATTAGGATTGTGATAAGATTTTATTTATAAATCATTAGGAAAACTACTAGACGAAAATAATGATTACACTTATTTAAACTATGAAAACTTGAATTGTATTATAAGCGTAATGTTACATACTGAAAATATATTATTTTCTTTTCCACGGATTCTTAAAATTACTTTTTCTAGATAAAATTTCTTATTAAAAGTAGAATTAAAAACAAATATTTTTAAATAAATTTATTAAAAATAAAAGAGTTTATTCAGATTAAATATATTTAAAAAATTAAATTTGTAAAATTTAATGAAAAGAAAGCAAAATTAATACTAAAAACTTCATAATTATAAGTAACATACTCATAATTATATAACACTTATAACATATTACGTAGTATTATAATTAAAACTTACAATAATTGTAAGTATGTAACACATGAAAAACCTATATCAAAGACGATCGAATTTTCGCTGTTTTGTTTTATTTCCGTTTTATAAAAATATTAACTTATTTTAATTAAAAATTTTACAAGAAAAAAAACGTTAGATCGATAAAAAAATAGTTACAAGTTAAAAAGGCACTCCGATAAAAATAAATAGAAATGAAAATATTTGCTAATAATAGTAAGAAATATTAACTTTCCAAATTTCAGCATCATAATGAACCACGCTTCTAGCTCTCCCCACTCAAATGTTTTCGATCTTTAATTGAATGTAACTTAAGAACAACTCAATTTTTATCAAATTTCCGCACGCACAACTATACATACACTACTACAGCTCGCCGGCCTCCGTAGCCGAGTGGTAGCGTCTCGACTTTTCATCCGGAAGTCCCGGGTTCGAATCCCGATCAGGCATGGCATTTTTCACACACGCTACAATTCGTTCATCTCATCCTCTGAAGATATAACCTAACGGTGGTTCCGGAGGTAAAAAAAAAAAAAAAAACTACTACAGCTAACCTAAATTTCATTGAATCTGATCCTGTAATTTTGGAGATATTCAAGCCACAAAACTTTATACATAGACCTTATTATTTATTTACTAGCATCCCAGTTGTGGCTTCATCCGTTCTATATCATTATTTGCTTTTCCCATCACGGTCAATTATTTATTTTTGATTTATGTTTTTTGGGTTTTTAAAATTCTATTTCAATAAATTTAAATTTGTTTAACTTTTTATTCTAACTTTAAATTTCTTCTAAATTTCATTCAGTTGTATAAAATACAAATCATCTACTTTTCTCTGAATTTTCCCTCTATCGCTAATAAAATGTCAGATTTTTATAACGATAGTATTTTATTTTAACAAGGATTAAAAAGTCACGCTTTAAATGTACTATTCTTCAATTATTAGACCTTATTATTATTGAAAAAGAAATAAGATTTTGCGTTGAATATTAACTTAGGAATGGTCAATCAGAACCCAAATAGCAGATGGATCAAGCTATAAAAATTTTTATTGCTTTTCACGATGGATGTATTTTTAGATTAGTCAACACTCTAAGAGTACGCACATACCTTATCCATATATTTTCAGGTCACCACAGTTTTTCTTATATTATTAGATAAGAATATCAAGAAATTTATATAAAATTTTACACTGATAAATTTGGCTGCAATAAAATTCTGTTTTTTTTTTTATTAAAAAAATTAAAAACGGTTCGATGAAAAAATAAAAAAACACATATCTTCAAAATCTGATCACACTTTAATATGTATTATGAAATAAAAAATTAATTAAAGTTATAAATTATAGTTATATAAGATTAATTGTAATTATACAATAATGAAAGGAAAGTAAATAGAAATTATCTTATATCTTATAAACCTCATTGGCCTAACATATCATTCTAGTTTTTTCTAGATTTTGGCACCATTTAAAGGATGGAAAAAATCGAATCACATTTTGATAATGATCTTTAGTTAATCATAAAATAGAATGTTGAATAAAAAAGTAAAAAGAAAAACCAAATAATATTTCAGCCCAAAATTCCCATGGGTAAAACACTACATTATATATATATATATATACACTCAATCAAGTACGAACGAGTAAACGAACTTCATATTTGTACGGTCACAGTGAATTGTAAATGTTACTCAGCTTCCGAATAACTTTTTGTCATGTTCCTTATCCATTCTTTAAAACTCACTTCTTTTTCGATGTTTTTCCTACATCTTTCTTATCGAACAAAATATCAAGTTTCTTTATTTGTATGACTAAACCAAATCCAACAATGAATAAATACAACCAATCCCGTTGAGTGGCTTTATCTAAATTTAGACTAATTTTTTTTTTTCTCTCTATTTTATATACATGATATAACATATGAGTATATATGATATTTCAAATATATATATATATATATATAAAAGTTATATATCTTGAATTTCGACTAAAAGTGGACCAAGGACAGTTCAATTATCTAAATTCTGCTGGATTTCTTACTTGTTTACAAAAAAAAAGAAACAGGAATATTATTTTATAAACGTTTCTTCGTCAATGATAGACAAGATTTCTGTATAATATTTATGTGGAGAATATTTTTTTCTATTGAGGGAAAAATATAGTTTGAACTATCTTTGTCGTCATATTAAAAATTTTAAAACGTTATAGGATATTTTAATTGACTAAACAAATGAGAAAATTTCATCCTAATCAGCGAATTATTGAATTACACAACACAATAGTATATATATATATATATATATATATATGTTCAAATCCTAGTAAAATTAGTTACTTTTATATTTTATACTTATTTGAATTCTAGATAATGGAAACCGGTGTACTTTGGTGGGTGAGATTCAATTAACCACACATCTCAGGGGTGATCGGCCTGTGTACAAGGTAAATGAGATGTAAGACTACACCTCATTTACATGTCATATATATTATCAACCTCACCTCACTGGGCTTTGGAAGGGGGGTTGTTTACTGTTCACTAATTGAACAGGTAATGCATATGCATGCGTGCGCGCGCGTGTGCGTGTGTGTGTGTGTGTGTGTGCGTGTGTGTGTGCGCGCGTGTGCGTGTGTGTGTATGTGTGTGTGTGTGTGTTCAAAATACACTAATATTTTAATTGTGCAAAAAGATTTCATTCAGTTGGACTACCAATACTGGTTACATGAAAATCTAAAAGAAAAATATTATTAGCTGTTACATCATTTTGTTCAAACTAAAATACCAGAGTCTGTAATAATACTCATATGAGTTTACCAAAAATATTTATATGTAAAGTTATCTAAATTATTTGCAGATTCTCTTTCAATAAAACTAGTTTTTAAAATATTTTCAATAAAATGTACAGAAATTATATATTTATTATCAAATCTTTTTTTAAGAAGATTTAATACAACTGTATAATTTTCATTAGTTATTAGCAGATTTTTGATGATATTAAGAGCTTCATCCTTTAGGGATAAATGTAAATAATGTAAGTTTTGAATTTCAGACAGATCATTTTTACAGTGAATTAAGTCATTAAAAGTATTTAAGTAATGTTGCCATTCAAGTACATTTCCATTGAAACATGGTAATGGGCCTATCATCTTCAACTTCTAATTGAGACTGTATATCATCATATTCAGTTTGTAAATCTAACAGATTTATTACTTTTATTTCGAAAGAATATATTTCTATAACAAAAGTATTTCTTTAAAAAAAAAATTTCAACAAATCTAATTTGCATCAAATTTAAAAATAATTACATTTACCATCAAATTTTATGATTGATGTTATCTAAACTTTGAGAAATTTCTAATTCAAGTTTTTCATAAATGATTTTAATGGAATTTTATTATAACTACAATAATTTGCATATAATATTAGGAAATATGTTACGTATTTCGTTTAGAATATTGTAAAAAAAATCGTTAGGGATATAAGATGTAGGAGGTAAACCGAAATGAAACAACTGGCACTAGATAGGAAATCTTGGAGAGCTGCATCAAACTAATCAAATGAAGACAAAAATAAAATAATAATATTAGGATATATTTTATTAATCTTGAAAATTAGCAATTTTCACAAAATTATTGATAAAAATTGAAAATTAAAAAAAAAATATTATAAATAGATATATAAATAGGAAGCAAGAAAGGTAAATATTAATACAAAGAAAAGTTAAATACTGAATAACTTTAATATAAGTTCCGAATGACAGTCCCACTTTTGTTATATAAGGTTCTAAAGATTTCTTGGATTTATTTTCTGTTATCACTGTAATTATACATTTTATTTTTAATTTAACTAATCAAAGATAAGTTTATGAAATCGATCTGAATGAATTAATAGAGTCATACAGACTTAAAAAGGAGCAATATTCATGTTTAAGTATTACAATTTACAAGATACAGTAATTTTGAGAATGTAGAGTCACGTTTCGTATTATTTAACATATTTTAATAAGGTCCAAAGATTTTTATAAGGATCAAAGATAATAATATTTGTAAGTTTCGGAGACCATTAACCACTCTATAGTAGCACTTATCTTTGTTTTTCTGAATTACTTTTCTCATTTTTATCATGTTATATATTTGTTGGCTAATAAGATGATATTGGGTTTTACTGAGCCTATCCTTGTTTTAAATAACATCAAAACTAAAATTACAATTGCTAATTATTTATAGTGTAAAAGAATAATGATTTTCAAAGTATTTTCATCATAACTTAAATAAAAATCGATTGGGAACCTTAGGATAAAAAAATTTTAGGATTCAATAGAGATCTTAATCCCATACTTTAGTAGTCGCATACCTTTCATTATTTTGTCAAGAGCTAATTACAATTTACATAGAAGTATTATAAAGGTTTTCTGAATTAAATAAAATTAAAAGTAACAAAAAAAAAAAAAACCTTAAAAAGCAGTATATATATATATATATACTCTCATTCTCAGAGAATGTTAAAAATCAGGTGGGTGGATAAAGTTACAAATGAAGAGGTTTAGTAGAAAATCGATGAAAAAAGACGCATTTGGAAAAATATAGTTAAAAGAAGAGACAATCTTTTAGGCCACATATTAAGGCATTCTGGAATACTCGCTTCGATATTGGAAGGACAGATAGATGGGAAAAATTGTGTAGGCAGGCAACGGTTGGAATATGTAAAACAAATTGTTAGGGATGTAGGACATAGGAGGTACACTGAAATTAAACGATTGGCATTCGATAGGAAATCTTGGTGAGCTGCATCAAACCAGTCAAATGACTAAAGACCAAAAAAATATATATATATATATACATTTTATAAGAATCCTTCTTAAAACTTAAACTAATTGAAGTCAGTGATAAATTGAAGTTGAATAATTTTTAGTTTAACATCAACCTTAAATATCAACATTTAAAGAAGAATTCAAAATTAATATATACAAATTAAAATGTATATTTAATAAACAATTTTAGTTTGTGTGTTGTTATTTCATTGGATATCTTTTAATATTTTTATCAAATTGCAGATTTCATATCTTTTTCAAATCATTTTTTCATGGGGATATCAGGATTTACTGGTTCATCAATACATTAAAACTATACTTAAAATAATATAAATTAAAAAGAAAATACTTTATATAAGATATTTTATGCCAATTCCGTAACAAAAATATATTTTTAAAAGTATAATTTAAAAATATAATACTATTTTCTAAGCTAAAAATCAATACACATCAAAGTGTAATATATAAAAACGAATAAAATGCATCGAAGCACGTTACTTGAAGTGAACATGTGATGTGACGATGTAAAATGTATTCAATCGGCTGTAGGATATTTCAGAGTGTTGTTGGGGGTGAGATAGGGGTTGAAGGAGGAGAGATGTTGTTGGTGAAGCTATATCGTCGTTACTATGTGAGGGAACGATGGGTCACAAAAAAAAAAAAAAAAAATCGTGCAGGAATGTAAGAAGAAGCAAAAGTGGGGGATCGTGAAAAAGTGGTGAAACCGTTCGTGTGGAAAATACTTTGACAGGAATCAAGAGATGGATATCTCACGTACCATTGGTTCAAAACCCACAACCTCCAAGAAATCAACAACCCTTAGACCTACCACGTCAATTTTTCTTATAGGCTCTGGTTCAAATCAATTTTATGTACGTGATAAAAAAGTTACGATTCGATTTAATTTAGTATAACAGCTTTAAAAGTTTTTCCGAGAAGGATTTTAAAAATAAGATATAAACACCTGTAAAGAAAATTTGATTTTATATTAAGCGTCACGTGATGCTGAAATAGGCAAATATTCTACCTTAAACATTAGATTCTGAAAAAAAAAATTATTACTGTTAGATATCATTTCTTTCCTTCTTTCAATGTAGAATCTATCTTTTTTGCTTGATATCAGAATTTTTTCTGAGAATTCTTACATTAACTTTTTAACTTTTAACTTAATAGTAATGTTTATTGGAAGATGCATCTTAATGATGAAGGCTGGAAACGCCGTATAAAATGATATTAATAAAAATTTTAAATGTTTATAAAAATGGAAAAAAAAAGAAATGGAAGAAAAGAAAAAATGGAAAAATAAGAAAATATTTTATTGATTATACTGTAACGAGTATACATGTAATACTTATACAGGGTGTATCAAAACTGCACGGCAATCTCTCGGAAAAGAATTCTATATCTAAAAATAAGAAAAAAAGTTTCCAATAAACATATGCCTGAAAACATTTTGTTAGCGAGTTACGGCTAGCGAAAGATTTC